>JAUNZO010000727.1:0-152865 GCA_031894775.1 Chloris gayana
CCCTCATTTTGTTTTGGATGATTGATATCAATACAATTAAATTTGGACTAATGCTTTCATGAGAATGTGTGTAGTGAATATCCAAAGCACATGAAAATGTAGCAAGCACAATCAAAAAGGAGAAAAGAAATGCAAAATGCAATAAAAGGAGAATTTGGAAAAGGTCCCTCTCAAAGTTTGTGTCTCGCTTTATTTCTTTGCTTTGAGTCATAGGGATGCCGTACTATAAAGAGGGATGCAAATCACAAACGTGGCTAAGAATGGAGATGCTCACAAACTCAAGAAATCCCCTCCAAACCTATTCTTACCGAACCCATCGGAAGCTCCGGTGTGGTACCGGAAGTTCCGGTAGGCTTACGGAGAGTTTTGCTCTCGGGAAAAGCCATACCGGAAGTTCCTGTCCCCGGTACCAAAAGTTCCGGTAGGCTTACAGAGAGTTGTGCTCTCGGGAAAAGCCATATCGGAAGTTCCGGTCCCGGTACCGGAAGTTCCGGTAGGCTTACAGAGAGTTTTGCTATCGGGAAAAGCCATACCGGAAGTTCCGGTCCCGGTACCGGAAGTTCCGGTAGGCTAACGAGAGCTTTGAGCTCTCTGTAATGCCATACCGGAACTTCCGATACGGCACCGGAAGCTCCGGTGCGCTCCGGTTTTCCAACCCTAAACCTACGTACCGGAAGCTCCGGTACTCCACCGGAAGTTCCGGTGCGGGCCGAAAATCCGGATCTAACCCCGATTCGAACCATACCGGAAGTTCCGATATGCTATCGGAAGTTCCGGTGCGGGGTTTTCAGACAGGCCAACGGCTCTTTTTGGGCTGTGGTATATAAGCCACACCCTCCCACTCCATTCACCTCTCTTGCACAACTCCGAACCAACACACACTTGAGTTTCACTCTATCTACTCCAAATCCTCTCCAAAAGCAAAAATTCCATCTTTGAGCTAGGATTTGAGTGAGAGACTTTGAGCAAGTGTTTGAGAGACTTGATTCCATTCTTGAGCATCTTCACTCTCGTCAAGCTTGTGATTTGGATTTGTTACTCTTGGAGCTTTGAGCTCCTAGACGGCTAGGCGTGCTCGTGAGCTCCCAACTTGTGTGGTGACGCCGAGAAGTTTGTATTGCCCGTCCCGGAAGGGACCTTGATAGTGGAAAACTCAAGCTCAACCTTGGTGGTGACTTGAGGGAGAAATAGGGTTGAGAGAAACCCGGTCCTTGGTGGACTTTCTCAATGGAGACGTAGAGTCCTTGATTGGCTTGAACTTCGGTGAAAAATCCGTGTCTCTTGTGCTCCCTCTCTTCTTGCGCGTTGTTGTTTTATTTACTAGGTTGCTTGTTAGCTTTCCGTTGTGCCTTTAAATTCCTAGAATTGCATAGGGTTGTTTCTTTCTTTCTTGCAAACACTAGAATTGTGTAGGGTTTAATTCTGCATTTATCACCCTGCACCGAAAGTCCCGTACCCTACCGGAAGTTCCGGTATTTGACGTTTTCGTCTTAGTGTTGTTTCGCGAGAAAATATTAGGTTCGCCTATTCACCCCCTCTAGGCGACTTTCAATTGGTATCGGAGCAGGTATCTTCGTTGAAGCCTCATCGCTTGAAGATCAAAGATGGCAAATGAGAAAGAGGCAACGGGTAGTGGTGAAGCACCACCTAAGGTAGCCGGTGAAAGAGGTCATGAGACCTCACCGGGTGATGCCAGAGATGGAAATGGAAAAGGGATTGCCCGGGGTGGAGATGTGCCTAGTGCCTTGCCGATAAGCTACAACAAAACACCATACTCCTATAGTGATGGAAGAGATGAGCATATTGGACCCGGATCCGGAAGACTACCATACTTTGATGGTCAATACTTTGATCATTGGAAAACAAAGATGCTACTACATTTGGATTCAATGCATCAAAATGTGAGAAATGTAACTCAAAATGGATTCTTGTGGGAATGTAGAAGCAAGCCAACCGCACAAGACTTGTTCAATGTAAGGTGCAATGTGGCGGCGGCTAGTGCTCTTGTATCCGCGCTTAGCTCCGCCGAGTATGAGAAGATAACCGGAATGGAGGATGCCCATCAAATTTGGTTGAAGCTTGAATTGGTTCATGAGGGCATTGATAGTGTGAAGGAGTCTAAGCTAGAAGGGCTTAGAGAAGATTTTAACTACTTTGTCATGAGGTCGGATGAAGGGCCAAGAGAAGCCCATGATAGAATGATGAGAATAGTAAACAAGAGAAGAGCACTTGGAGAGAAGGTGTTGGACTTGGATGTGAATAGGAGGTTGCTACAAGCTTTGCAAGCATGGGATGCCAACATAGTGTCGAACATAAGAGACAAAGATGGTTTTAGATACTTCACCACCGATGAAGTGATTGGGAAGGTGCTCTCCCAAAAACAGCAAATTGACCAAGGAAATAGGATCAATGCTTTGCTCAAGGACAAAGGAAAGGCTAGTGGGAGCAAGAATGATTTGGCTCTTAATGCCGAACAAGAAAAGAAAAAGAAGGTGGTTGAGGAGAGTGATGATGATAGTGATGATGAAATGGCTCTCTTTGTGAAAAGGTTCAACAAGCTCATGTCAAAAAGGAGCTCCAAGAAAAATGACCAAGACAAGAGCAAATTGAGGAAGGCCAAGAACAAGTGCTATATTTGTGGAGACAAAGGTCACTTCATGGCGGAGTGTCCAGGAGAACTACAAGAACAAGCAAAACAAGAAGGGGGACAAGAAATACAAGAAGCATAGAAAGTACCAGTCGGGGTGAAGCACACATTGGACAAGAATGGAACTCCGATGGATCATCTTCCTCCTCCGAGTCGGAATCCGATGAAGAAAAGGGAGGCATTGCATCACTTGCTATTGGGCTAACACCAACCAACTCCTCCTTGTTTGTAAGCTTGACCGATGATGAAGATGACGCCGGACACAAGTGCATGATGGCTAAGGGCTCTACGGTAAATGCTAATGGAAGTTCTCAAATTCCCAACATGTCTGATTTGTTGGACATCATTGAGCAGGAAAAGGAGACCAATGAAAGGCAAGAGGAGCTTCTTGAGAAACAAGAGGAAATGCTTGTTCAAGAGAAGCAAAGGGTGCTTGAACTTGAGAAGCTCCTAGAAGTTGAGAGGAAGAAGAATGAGGACTTGGTAAAGTCCCTCAAAGTGGTTGAAGAAAATAGTGAGACACTTAAAGTCACAAATGTGTCACTTCAAGAGAAGTGTGATGACTTGCAAAAGGATCACAATTCTCTCAAAGTGCAACTTGAGGAAATTAAGTGTAACACTGCTTCCTCTCAATCTTCGTCTTGCCCCCATCTAGCAATGAATGTACTAGGTGCAACAAAATTGATGTTGAAGCTTGTACAAGAAACATCAAAACTATTGGTAACTTGAAGAAGCAAGTGCAAGAGCTTCAATAACAAGCACAAAAGAAGATGAAGGCCATTGATGATGCCAAGACCAGAGTATGCAAGTGGCGCATACACCAATGTGAGACGGCCACATGTGAAGGATGGCATTGGATATAAGCAAGGTGACAAGCACAATGCAAGAATCAACAAGAACGGCACCGAATTCATCAAGTTCACCAAGGAGAGTGGACACCAAAAGAAGCAAGTCAAGACGGAGAAGCAAATCAAGAACACTAACAAATCTTCTCTTATTTGTGATTTGCGTACTAATGTGCCTAACCCCTCTTGTGCCCTCTTTTATGATTTTAATGCGACCTATGTGCTAATGAGAAACAAGTATGGTCGTGTCTATGCAAAATATGTTGGGCCACGCAACAAGACCCACAAATCTTGTGTGTGGGTGCCCAAGACACTTGTTACTAATGTGAGAGGACCCAAGCAAATTTGGGTACCTAAAAACAAAGCATAAATTATTTTGTAGGAATACTCCTCCGGTGGCTCATCATGGGTGGTCGATAGTGGATGCACCAATCATATGACCAGGAGACAAGAAAATGTTCGAATCTTTTGAGCCAAGCAAAGAAAGAAATGAGTATATCACTTTTGGAGACAATGGAAAAGGCTATGTGTTGGGTTATGGTAACATTCCTTTAACTTTTCCGCATTCACTTTCGAAGGTTATGCTTGTGGATAACGTTGACTTCAATTTGTTGTCTATCTCACAACTTTGTGGAATGGGCTACAATTGCTTGTTCAACGACAAGGGTGTGATTGTCTCAAGGAGAAGTGATGGCTCGATTGCTTTTGAGGGTGTGCTCAAAGGAAAGCTTTATGTTGTGGATTTCACCGCGGATAAAGCAAAACTTGACACATGCTTAGTTGCAAAGTCCGACATGGGATGGTTGTGGCATAGACGACTAGCCCATGTCGGTATGAGAAATCTTCACAAACTCCAAAAAGGCGGTCATATCCTTGGACTAACGGATGTTTGCTTTGAGAAAAATAAAATTTGTAGTGCATGTCAAGCTGGAAAACAAGTTGGAGCACCACATCCATCCAAGAACATTGTAACAACCACAAGACCGTTGGAGATGCTTCACATGGATCTTTTCGGTCCCATTGCCTATATTAGCATTGACGGTAACAAATATGGACTTGTTATTGTTGATGATTATTCTCGCTTCACGTGGGTATTCTTTTTGTGTGATAAAGGTGAAGTGAAGGATGTACTCAAGACTTTCTTGAAAAGAGCACAAAATGAATTTGAAGTGAAGATCAAGGCCATAAGAAGTGACAATGGTACCGAGTTCAAGAACACTCAAGTTGAAGAGTACCTTGATGAGGAGGGCATCAAGCATGAGTTTTCGGCACCCTACACACCTCAACAAAATGGGGTGGCCGAAAGAAAGAACCGCACACTCATTGAGATGGCAAGAACCATGCTTGATGAATACAAGACCTCCGACCGTTTTTGGGCCGAAGCAATCAACACCGCATGTCATGCCTCAAACCGGTTGTATCTCCATCGACTCTTGAGGAAAACACCATACGAGCTACTAACCGGTAAAAAGCCTAACATCTCGTACTTTCGAGTTTTTGGGAGCAAATGTTTCATGCTCAATAAGAAACCCAAGACCTCGAAGTTCTCCCCTAAGGTTGATGAAGGTTTCTTACTTGGGTATGGTTCAAATTGTCACGCCTATCGTGTCTTCAACAAAACCACCGGTTGTGTTGAAGTTTCACGGGACGTGACGTTTGATGAATCTAACGGCTCTCAAGGGGGCAAGTTGTTATCAATAATGCAGATGTTGAGGCTCCTAGGCAAGCAATCAAGAGAATGGCACTTGGTGATGTGAGACCGCAAGAACCACAAAGTGATCAAGATCAACCTCCTCCCTCAAGTCAAGACCAACAATGCACTAATCATGATCAAGTTGATCAAGATCAAGAAGTTGGTGATGAAGATCATGCTCAAGCACAAGATGATGAACCCACATCGCATGATCAAGAGGTTGAACAAGACGCCGGTCAAACAAGCTCACATCCACCACACCCAAGAGTGCACCAAAGTGTGCAACGTGATCACCCGTGGAACAAATCCTTGGAGACATAGAAAAGGGGGTAATCACTCGTTCTCGTGTTTGCAATTTTTGTGAACATTACTCTTTTGTCTCTTCTTTGGAGCCATTTAGAGTAGAATAAGCACTCGAGGACTCGGATTGGGTGATGGCCATGAAAGAAGAATTGAACAACTTCACAAGAAATGAAGTTTGGACATTAGAAGAAAGACCAAGATGCAAGAATGTTGTGGGCACCAAGTGGGTGTTCCGCAATAAGCAAAATGAAGACGGTGTTGTAACAAGGAACAAAGCAAGATTGGTGGCAAATGGATATTCACAAGTAGAAGGATTGAATTTTGATGAAACCTATGCCCCAGTGGCAAGGCTTGAATCAATAAGAATACTACTTGCCTTTGCCACTCACCACAACTTCAAGTTGTACCAAATGGACGTGAAGAGTGCATTTCTAAACGGACCAATCAAGGAAGAAGTGTACGTGGAGCAACCACCGGGCTTTGAAGACCCCAAGTATCCTAATCACGTGTACAAACTCCATAAGGCGCTCTATGGGCTTAAGCAAGCACAAGAGCATGGTATGAATGCCTTAGGGATTTCCTTTTGAAAAAGGGTTTTGAAATGGGCAAGGCCGATGCAACCCTCTTCACAAAGCGTTTTGATCATGATATATTTGTGTGCCAAATTTATGTCGATGACATAATATTTGGTTCTACTAACCAAATGTTTTGTGATGATTTTAGCAAGATAATGACAAAGAGGTTCGAGATGTCTACGATGGGTGAGTTGACATTCTTTCTAGGATTTCAAGTCAAGCAACTCAAGGAGGGCACCTTCCTATGTCAAGCCACGTAAACTCAAGACATATTGAAGAAGTTTGACATGGACAAGGCAAAGTCCGCCAAGACACCCATGGCAACAAATGGCCATCTCGACCTCACCAAGAAAGACAAGCCGGTTGATCAAAAGGTTTTTCGCTCTATGATCGGCTCTTTGCTTTACCTTTGTGCATCTAGGCCCGATATCATGCTTAGTGTGTGTATGTGTGCACGTTTCCAAGCCGCTCCTATGGAGTGCCACATGGTGGCCGTTAAAAGAATCTTGAGATATTTAGTGTACACACCCAACCTAGGGCTTTGGTACCCCAAGGGTTCAAAGTTCAACCTAATAGGCTATTCCGATGCGGATTATGCCGGGGACAAAGTGGATAGGAAAAGTACCTCCGGGACTTGCCAATTCTTGGGTAGGTCCCTAGTGTCATGGTCATCCAAGAAACAAAATTCCGTTGCCCTATCCACGGCCGAAGCGGAGTATGTGGCAGCCGGTAGTTGTTGTGCACAACTATTGTGTATGCGACAAACTCTAAGGGACTACGGTTACAAGTTGAACCGTGTTCCTCTCCTATGTGACAATGAGAGTGCCATAAAGCTAGCATATAACTCCGTTGAGCATTCGCGCACAAAGCATATAGATATCCGTCATCATTTCTTGAGAGATCATTCTATCAAAGGGGATATTGAGGTGAGCCATGTGAAAACCGAAAATCAATTGGCCGATATTTTCACCAAGCCCTTAGATGAAAGCCGGTTTTGCTATCTAAGGAGTGAGCTAAATATACTTGACTCTAGTAACGTGGTGTAAAAGCGTGCACATTTGCTTGTTGCTTTAATCGTTTTGGATCTTAAGATGAAATGCATGCTTTCAAAAATTAACTAAGTTTTTTGAAGGTTTTTCTTGGTTCTTGACCAATAGGTCAAAACTTGTCAAAAGGTGATCATAGCTTTGTTTGTTGTTTGTATACGATCACATGATGTCAAGATATCCCACTAGTCCATCAAAATTATTTTTGAAAACTCTCCCCAAAACTTCACCTCTTCTTCTCTGTTTTCCCCCTACGGAAGTTCCGGTTGGGTACCGGAAGTTCGGTACGGGGACTGGGGCTCGGCGTTTGTTTCCCGGTCGGAAGTTCCGGTAGGAGACCGGAGGTTCGGTCGGAGGTCGAACAGAGGACTTTTTCTCTCGGTCGGAAGTTCCGGCACCCGATCCGGAAGCTCCGATCGGGAGCTCACCCTCGGGTGTCATGCCCACACCGGAAGTTCCGGTATGCTACCGGAAGTTCCGGTGCGGGATGTTGACCTAGGGTTTGAGCCCGCACCGGAAGTTCCGGTAGGCTACCGGAAGTTCCGGTGCGGGGCGACGATATAAATAGGGGAGTCCGTCCCCTTGAAAGGGACGGCTCCCATTTGAAAAAGACTCCTTTTTTTCCTCTTCTCTCTTCGGATCCTCATCAACCGGAAGCTCCCCTCAACTTCCGGCGACGGTCTACGGCAAGATTCTTCAAGTTCTTCCCTCCGGTCTTCTCCAAGCTCCTAGCTAGAGGAGAAGGTATACCTTCATTGCCTTCACTTCTAGACCTATGCTTAAATCCTTGAATCCCTAGGAATATTTGATGCTTAGATGTTTCTCTAGCAGTTCTAGAACACTAGCATGCTTCTACGAAGTAATTCCATTGGCTAGATGTGACTTTTTCGCACTTGCTAGGGTTAGGGTTGACCCCTACCGGAAGTTCCGGTATGGGTCAGCCTCGACGAGTTAAGGAACCCGTCGGAGGTTCCGGTACCGGGAGTACCGGAAGTTCCGACAGAGACCTTTCTTGTTAGCATCTTTGTAGGATCTCTAGATATCCACATTGTGTATGTTGCTCCTTACACATGCTTTTCTCTCTCGTTAGATGACTCGTGGCGGAAGCGGATCGTGTCCAAGCGTCCGAGCACCCTCTCAAAGTCATGATGACTCGGACTCGGACTCGGACTTCGACGTGCCGAATCCGCGCCTTGTCAAGAGGCAGGCCACGGGAACCGGTCACCGGTCTTCCTCCCGTGGTCTTGGCCCCGGCAAGGGCAAAGGTCTTGGAAGAGGCAAAGGAAAGAGCACAGCTAGGAGACCTCCTCCCGCTCCCGTGTCGAGTGATGAAGAAGAAAGTGAGGAGGAGGCTGGAAATGTGGGCGGGGATGAGTGGTTTCTCCCCATCGCCCGCAACTTGCGGGAGCACTACAAGTATGAGCTGCGGTCACCAGCTGTGAGTGGCGGTGCAGGCTACAATGTACCTTTCTACGAGAGATGAGGTGCAGAAATATAGGAGCAAGTGCCCGTGGATTAAGGCTAAGGAAAGAGGTGTGGATGACATTCGCTTTTGGGACCACACCCAAGCCGAGTGGTACAAGGAGGTGCTCAAATTGAAGAAAAAGACTCATGAGATGAAGTGGATCAAGTGGTACTTGGATGGATCGTCGGAATGATCCGGTCTTTACTCAAATCAAGGCCGAGTGTGCTAGGAGGGATTTGGTGGAGCTTATGGGACTTGAGCATGGGTGGAACACGGAACCGGTGGTTCGGTTCTATGCCACTCTTTGGCTTGAGTTCGATGATGACTCCCAGGAGGACTCCATCATGCACTGGACGCTTGATGGAAACAGGTTCCAGGTCACATATGCTCGAGTTTGCACTGATTCTCGGGTTTGGTCATGCCGACGCTATGAAGAACAATGTGAATGTGTTTGACCCTCCGGATGATGCAGCTTTGGAGTTCATGTATGACGAGTCGCTACGCTCACCCCAAGACGATGATCATTGGGACACACTTTGGGCTGCACCCCTACTACCGCGTTCCGAACAATATGTTCGGATGGACTTTGGATCCTAAGATAGGGGATGCTTCTTCTTTGCTGGCAGACTCCAAGACTTTACTTTGTGCCATGCGTCCGGGAGCTGAGCCGTTTTGTGTATTTGAGCACATTTGGACATCAATCATCAACCACTCCTACACCGACAAGGCGAGCCTTCCCTTCACTCCCTTTATTATGAAGATGATTGAGACTGCCACCGGCATGCACTTTGTTCATGATAAGGACCACCCGGACTTCGTCCCAAGAGGTTCCCTCTCTTACCCACTCCTCGGGGATCACCAGGTGAGACAGCTGGCTCCTCCACCACCAGCTCGGAAGCCGGAGATGCTCCACCTACCTCCTCTCGCCGGACTCGCAGCAAGTCCGGATTCATTAGCTCGGTCCTTAAGTCCATATTTTGCATGTGCAAAGCTAATAGTGAGGACATCTATGAGATGAGGATGGAGCAGCGACGCATAAATGAAGGACATCACCGGTATCTCTCTCACCTAGCTCAGCGAGCAGCAGCAGCCACCACCTCCTCCCTTGGATCTTGCACCGATAGTACCTCGGCAGTGGGAGGACCCTTGGGCTCCATATCGGCAGGCCGCGGGAGTGGCGGCACGAGAAGCACAGGCAGCAGCTCGGGATGTGGAGGGCGGTGGCACCGAGAGTGGAGAGGATGACAGCGCAGAGGATGTCCCGACCGCCTCCGCTCCCCGCTCTAGCACTCGGATCCCGCTCCATGAGAAGGGCAAGGGAGTGGCACGCCCGAGGATGAAGAGAAGAGCGATGAAGAAGGCGACGACGACGACGACGATGACGACGAGTGATCCCCTCTTGGGCGTTCTAGTTCTTTTCTTCTTTTTGGTGATTTGTTGCCAAAGGGGAGAAGAAATTTCTATTTATCTTTATCTCGTTTTTATGATGTAATGAACTAAGTGTGTGAGATGGACAAGTGGTTTGGTTGGAACTATGGATGATTGTAATAAGTTTAGACTTGTTTTAATTATCTATCTATGTGGTTTGCCTTATGATATGCTTGATGATTTGTTGTTTCTGTCTTTTAGATGCATTTGTGTGATGATAAAATGCCATATTGCATTGTTCTTGGTTTCTTTATTATGGATGCATAGATAAAGGGGAGCTCCTCATGATTCTTATCTCTAATGTGCATTTGGTATTGTATAGACCAACTCTTGAAATTCAATTTCATGCACATATTAAGGGGAGCTCATCTTTTATCTTTGCAAGTGGTGCTTTTTGATTCATCTTTTTAGAAATTTGATTGTATTGGCATCAATCACCAAAAAGGGGAGATTGAAAGTGCATCTAGGCCCCTCATTTTGTTTTGGATGACTGATATCAATACAATTAAATTTGGACTAATGCTTTCATGAGAATGTGTGTAGTGAATATCCAAAGCACATGAAAAATGTAGCAAGCACAATCAAAAAGGAGAAAAGAAATGCAAAATGCAATAAAAGGAGAATTTGGAAAAGGCCCCTCTCAAAGCTTGTGCCTCGCTTTATTTCTTTGCTTTGAGTCATAGGGATGCGGTACTATAAAGAGGGATGCAAATCACAAACGTGGCTAAGAATGGAGATGCTCACAAACTCAAGAAATCCCCTCTAAACCTATTCTTTCGAACCCATCGGAAGCTCCGGTGTGGTACCGGAAGTTCCGGTAGGCTTACGGAGAGTTTTGCTCTCGGGAAAAGCCATACCGGAAGTTCCGGTCCCTGTACCGGAAGTTCCGGTAGGCCTACAGAGAGTTGTGCTCTCGGGAAAAGCCATACCGGAAGTTCCGGTCCCCAGTACCGGAAGTTCCGGTAGGCTTACGGAGAGTTTTGCTCTCGGGAAAAGCCATACCGGAAGTTCCGGTAGGCTAACAGAGAGCTTTGAGCTCTCCGGAATGCCATACCGGAAGTTCCGATACGGCACCGGAAGCTCCGGTGCGCTCCAGTTTTCCAACCCTAAACCTACGTACCGGAAGCTCCGGTACTCCACCGAAGTTCCGGTGCGGGCTAGAAATCCGGATCTAACCCTAATTCGAACCATACCGGAAGTTCCGATATGCTATCGGAAGTTCCGGTGCGGGGTTTTTAGACAGAGCCAACGGCTCTTTTTGGGCTGTGGTATATAAGCCACACCCTCCCACTCCATTCACCTCTCTTTCACAACTCCGAACCAACACACACTTGAGTTTCACTCCATCTACTCCAAATCCTCTCCAAAAGCAAAAATTCCATCTTTGAGCTAGGATTTGAGTGAGAGACTTTGAGCAAGTGTTTGAGAGACTTGATTCCATTCTTGAGCATCTTCACTCTCGTCAAGCTTGTGATTTGGATTTGTTACTCTTGGAGCTTTGAGCTCCTAGACGGCTAGGCGTGCTCGTGAGCTCCCAACTTGTGTGGTGACGCCGAGAAGTTTGTATTGCCCGTCCGGAAGGGACCTTGATAGTGGAAAACTCAAGCTCAACCTTGGTGGTGACTTGAGGGAGAAATAGGGTTGAGAGAAACCCGGTCCTTGGTGGACTTTCTCAACAGAGACGTAGAGTCCTTGGTGGGCTTGAACTTCGGTGAAAAATCCGTGTGTCTTGTGCTCCCTCTCTTCTTGCGCTTGTTGTTTTATTTACTAGGTTGCTTGTTAGCTTTCCGTTGTGCCTTTAAATTCCTAGAATTGCATAGGGTTGTTTATTTCTTTCTTGCAAACACTCGAATTGTGTAGGGTTTAATTCCGCATTTATCACCCTCGCACCGGAAGTTCCGGTACCCTACCGGAAGTTCCGGTATTTGACGTTTTCGTCTTAGTGTTGTTTCGCAGAAAATATTAGGTTCGCCTATTCACCCCCTCGAGGCGACTTTCAATAGGATAGGGCCTATTTTGCAAAACCGTGTTTAACTCATGTGGAACAGAAGGCTATCGCCTTCTTCCACCTTGGGCGCCTCCATGGCAGGAGCCTCGAGCTCGGGGGTGTGCCTAGGGAAAGGGGGAGGGAAGCCAGGGAGTGGGGGATCCGGAGGCGGACCTCGCACGTCCATCCGTGGTGGAGACTTAGGGAGGAGCAGCCGGGAAATGGAGTATTTTTCCACGGAGGAGCCATGGCCATGGAGCTTGGAAAGAGAAGGGAAAACTCAATTTGAGGACGGCTCGGTGGGCGAGAGGAGGGGGCGCTCGCATCGTGTGCGAAGGGGAGGGCGAGGTGCGTCCCTTTTATAGCCGAGGAGTGGTGGGGGTGGGGGTTGGACGGTGGTCGAGTCGTGCTCGGTAGGCACGTGGCACGGGCGACGCTCCCGGTGTCGTGGCCTCCTCACGAATAGAGGAGGAAGACGACACCGGGTGGTGGCGTCATGCGCCCGGTGGGCCGTGCCTCGGTTGTTGGGCTGCACGAGGGTAGAGGGTTGTGGTGGGCCAAGTCGGCTGGGCCAAGGGGGAGAGGAAGAAGGGAATTTTGGCCTAGAGGAAGGAAAAGGCTTTTTCTTTTTTTGGATTATTTTTTGGTATTTGGATTGGGATGTGTTTTGGAGTTTTAAAAATTGGAGCAACACTCACAAACGAAATAAAATAAAAGAAAAATAAACAAACATACACTTAGGCACGGGTGATTTTATTTGTTTAGAAATTTCAATTGTCCCTAATTTAATTAACTAATGAGGTTTTGGTTTTCACAAAAACATGAATTTGTAACTAAATCCTAAAAAAATTAAATTTGACGCAAAATTTGAATTTGATTTCAGTTTTTGAAATTATGGATGTTACACCTTCCGACATGCAGGGAGTTCCTAGGGAGAAGATTGAGCACGCACTCAAGGTGCGTCCGGACGCTAAACCCATCAATCAACGACTCGGAGGTTCGTTCATGACCGCAAGGATGCTATCAAAAAGGAGATTACTTTATTATTAGCTGCTAAGTTCATTAGGGAGGTGTATCATCCCGATTGGTCGGCTAATCCAGATCCTGTACCCAAGAAGAATACTAAGAAATTAAGAATGTGCGTTGATTATACTGATCTCAACAAGGCTTGTCCCAAGGACCCTTTTCCGCTGCCTCGGATCGACCAAGTTGTTGATTTGACCAGTGGTTGCGAGAGCGTCTTTGCTTCCTTGATGCTTATTCAGAGTTATCATTAGATTTCGTTGAAGGTCAAAGACCAGATTAAGACTGCGTTTATCACTCCCTTCGGAGCTTACTCGCTACACAACAATGTCATTCGATATGAAGAATGCTGGCATGACTTATCAACATGGTATGCAATGCTGCCTCAATTCTCAAATCGGTCAAAACACCGAAGCCCATGTAGATGATATAGTGGTGAAGTCCCGGAAAGCAAAACATCTTCTCTCTAACCTGGCAGAGACCTTTAGCAATCTGCGAAACTTTTCCATGAAGCTAAAACCCGAACAAGTGTGTCTTTGGACTTCGGTCTAGAAAGCTACTCGGATACTTGGTATCTTGGCAAGGAATCGAGGTGAACCCGGAGAAGATTTAGATGATAATTGACATGAGGAACCCCAGTTCTCAAAAGGATGTGCAAAACCTGACCAGCTGCATGGCCGTGTCTGAGTCACTTCATCTCGATATCGGGCATTAGGGGTCTTCCATTCTTCGGACTGCTCAAGAAGCAGGATAAATTTTAGTGGACGGACGTAGCTCGGGTGGCGTTCAATCAGCAGAAGAGTTATTTGAGCAACCCACCGGTCCTTATACCCCCGAGCTCGATGAAACAATTCAGTTGTACATCTCTGTCAACACACATGTCGTGAGTACAATGATCGGCGATCGATCGACGAGAAGAAGGCCATCTACAACTTGTGCAGCACCCGGTTTATTTCGTGAGTGAGGTCTTGACAGAGTCCAAGGTGCGGTAATTTCAAATTCAGAAGTTGATTTATGCAATCATCATCACATCCGGAAAGCTTAAGCATTATTTCCAAGCGCATCCGATTGAGGTGAAGACCGCTTTTGCAATTGGAGATGTGGTGAAGAATTGTGAAGCGATCGGTACAATTGCCAAGTAGGCGATCGAGCTTGGTTAGTATGAGATTACCTTCTCTCCACGGACGGCAATCAAAGGCCGGGCATTGGCGGATTTCCTCACGATGAGCTGGAAACCCAAATTCCGCCAACTATTCGGAATTTGGAGTATTGGGAGATGTAATTTGATGGTTCCCCGCAACTCTCATGGGTGAGGGGCTAGAGTGGTGCTCCTAACTCCTTAGAAAGATTTGATGCAATATGTGCTTCGGATGCATTTCAGAGCATCCAACAATGCGGTGGAATACGAGGCTCTCCTTCATGGACTTCGAGTGACAATTTTGCTCGGTGTCAAGAGACTCGGAGGTTTATGGTGATTCTGTCCTTTTTATCAATCAAATTAACAAGGATTGGGATGCAATTGATGATAAAATGGTTGCATACCTCCAAGAAGTCCGTAAGGTTGAAGACAAATTTGACGGTCTTCGCTTTAATCATATTCTCGCGCGACAAGAATTCTGTTGCAAATGAGTTATCTAAACTTGGTTCTTCACGACAGGTAGTGCCGCCGGTTGTATTTCTACGGATCCTGGAGAAGCCATCGATCAAAATTAAGAAGAAGGCTACTATAGAAGATATCCAGACCGATGCGACGGCTCCGGAGGCGACTCCGACCCGTGAAGCGGTCCAAGAAGCTAAAGTTATGATGGTTGATTCAGACTGGTGCACTCCGTTCATAGAGTATCTTCGATCGGAGGTGTTACCGGAAGATAGGACCGCCCAACAGCGTTTGGAGATCGGAGCTAGGAAGTATTTGCTAGTTGGTGATGAGCTTTACCGGCATGGAGGCGACAACATATTGAGGAAATGTGTTTCTATGACCGATGGAGTACAGCTATTACAGGAAATTCATAGTGGAATCTGCGGGAATCATGCATCAGCAAAGACATTGGTCACCAAGGCATTCATGCAAGGATTTTATTGACCCACTGCGGTCGATGATGCGAAGCTTGTGGTCAAGGTTTGTGAGGGCTGCTAGTTTTTGCACGCCAATATCATGTGCCCGCACATGAATTGCGTATGATCCCCGTGACCTGGTTGTTTGCTACTTGGGGGTTTGATATTGTTGGACCGTTCAAGAAGGCGCCGAAGGCTTCACCTATTTGTTTGTCGCGATTGTTGAAGCAGAAGATGTGACTAAGACAACATCGCAGAAGGCAATTAAATTTTTGGAGAATATTTTCGTTCGGTTTGGTACTCCTCATTACATCAACACGGATAACGCACGCAATTTACATCGAAGCCTTCGGACAGTTTATAGAGTATTTGGGCATTAACATCTATTGGTGTGCTAAGCAGCGAGGGTAATGCTAACTTAACACACCGAACCCAAGGAACAGAAATGCGAAGTATGAAAGAACAGGATGGCAAGATAACAACTCTTAGTACAAGCGAAGTTAGCTTGCTGATTACATGTCTATTTACAGGTGACCCTTGGGCTCCCTTTATAGTCCGGAGAGCCATATTTTACAGGACCATTCTACCCCTAGCCAACCGCCTCAACTCTATTGTGAGGCGGTAGCTCTCAAGGGTACTCCGGGTAAGCCGGACGAAACCGCGTTACTCGCGGCTTAGCTGGCTGCTTAGCCGGGACGCACCCCCGCCCTTCGCTTCGCCTCCCTCACGTGCTCCGCTCCGGCGCTGCTTCACCTCGACGGATGATAGCTTCGCGGGTTACGGGCCTTTGGGCCCGGGGCCCGGCTCCGATCTTGAGCCTCCCCGGCTTCGCTCGGAAGCCTCGCGTCGTTTGGCAACCTCGTGTTCACCGCTCGAAGACGGACGTTGGCGTTAGCATGAGAAACGAGTATTGGGGGCCTTGGCGTGTTCTCCGCGCGAAGCCCGGCTCGCGCCAGGCCTCCAGACAACATCAACTATGCATCGGTCTCACATCCGTAGAGCAATGGTCAAGTTGAACAGGTAAACGACATGATTTTGACCAGTCCGAAGCCGAGGATTTATAATCTTCCGAAATCCTATGCTCGGCAAGTGGGTCAAGGATTTGCCTTCGGTCTTATGGGGCTGCGTACGAATACTAGCCGAGCGATAGGACAATCTCCGTTTTCTCTTGTCTATGGATCGGAAGCAATGCTCCCTACCGAGGTTAATATGATTTCTACCGAGTGCAGTGCTTTGATGAGGAGAAGTATGATGATCAGTGCCAAATGGACCTAATTGCAGTAGAAGAGTTGTGCGAACAAGCTCTTATCCGGGCGGCTAAGTATCACTAGGGATTGCAACGATATCACGACCGCAATGTCGGACCCGGAGAATTTCAAGTGGGCGATTTGGCGCTCAAGAAAATACAATCTACTAAAAATCGACACAAGTTGTCACCAGCCTGGGACGGATCGTTTATCGTCAAATTGGCCACTAGATAGAGTGCCTACAAGCTTATGATCGAGTATGAGGAGGAGATTCCAAATTCTTTGAATAAAGATCAGCTACGTCGCTTTTATACTTAAGCTTTTGTTCAACTTTATGTATCGCTATGTTTATGATGACTTTTGACGATATGGAATACATCAGTTTTTGTCGATATTACATGGCTTCGTATGTCTTGGCATTTTAATTTTGAATTAATTTGCCGTGCCGTAGAGCTGCTATTCCTAGTGGTCACTTGGAAATCTGAAATGCTGAATTCTAAGACTGGTTGAATACTCCATGCAGCACGACCTCATTTAACAGACCGCCATCATAAGCTAAACCTAGTGCCATAGGAGCCAGCAGTCAAGCTATCGATCACATGCGTTTTAAGGATAACCGTCGTTGCTTAGCTAAGGGTCATATCGGTTGAAGCAGGGTGAAAATTGAGTTAAGTGACCAATTACAATAAGTTCAATTGTTTTGTCATATAATGTTCGCTCTAAACCCTGCAATGTGCGTGAAAGGAAACAACTTATATGTTGAAGGAAAACATATTTAGATTGGTCGGAAATTTTGGATAAAGTTAAAATTTGCAGTAACTGAAAATGCGGAAGTATTTAATTACATATGCAATATTTTACATGCTTGTTTGTTCATTATAGACATAAGGCCTAAGAACTAGGTCCAGTGCTGCCGGAGGTGCTGGTGTCACCGGTCTTTGACGTGTCGAGAGGCTGCTCTTCGATTGTTGCCTCGGAGTCGGACAACCGGTCGACATCAAGATCTTCAAACTCTTCATCGGCTACATTGCCGAGCAACCGGCATGGCTCCAGCTTGGTCCAGTGGTTCATGTTGAGGATTTACCAGCAGGACTTCTAACGGATCGCCGACGGTGCCTATCAAGGAGTTCTTCAACTCAATGAACTGATCATCCGTAGTCTCTAGATGAGCTCCAATCTTGATGAAGTTATAATTTACTTCACCGATCGGAGTCCTGGACTAGATGGTTGCAGCTATATGCGTCCTTGCTTCGGCGGCAACCGGTTTGGAATGCTCCTCAATCTGGCAAGGGGCATCCCACAGTAGGTCTTCTAAATTCATGTTGTCCTCGGTGATACCACCTCCTCCCATGTACTTACCCAGTCGCACAGTACCAACAACAAGTTCGGAGATCGGAAAATTACATTATTCATATGCCATGATATTAAAATTGAAGACAATGAAGATAAGAGGCTTATGTTTGTGAGACAATATGATGTCTTCAAAACGCTTTTTCATTGAGGCTGCTTTGGATGTTAACCTTTTGTTCTTCTTGAGGAGATCTTGGATTTCATCCTCTTTAGGTTTGAGCGCTCCGTTGGAGATCTCATGATCTTCTCCGACCAGTCTTTCTTTTTCTCGCTTGGGCGTTTCGGCTGCTTCAAACGCCTTGTCCAATTCCACTTGAGTTTTCTTGGCTACTTCGAGCGCCTTGTCTAGTTCTCCTTGGGAATTTTTGGCTGCTTGGAGCGCCAACTCCAATACTTTATCTTTGGCAGTCGGTTTGGCTTCAAGTTTTTGCCTTCTTCCAAGGCTGTAGTTTGGAGCGACACTCGCTCTTTGAGCGTTTCTTAATTTTTTCATGTATCGCCACCAAGTCTTCTTGAACTACAATTAAAGGATTGAATGAGAGCTTAGCTTTAAGTTCCATTCTCAACCGCAAGATTTCCATGTGTTGATCTTCCATGGTTTGATTGATTTTCTTCAAGTATTGTTCCCGGGCTCAAGGTCTTTCTCTTCGAAAAGCAAGGTTGAAGCTTGCTTCTCCAGCTCCTCGAGTTGTTGAGTAGTCCGGCTCAACTCATCCTAGAGGTTGCGGATCATTTTGGTCTTTGTTGAAGAAGCTTTCAGGATGGTCTATTGAATCAAAAAATTAGAATAAGAAGATGATTAAAGGATAATAAAGATTGCCTTGAGATGGAGGAAGGGTACCTTGCCGTAAACGTTGAATTTCTTGAAGGCTTCTTCTTCTTTCTATGCGTTCCAGCCGGCGGTCGCTTTGAAGGACTCTCGTGCCGCTAGCTTCATTGATGACAGTTTCACCAATGATTATGCAGGTCATCTTGGGCTTAACCATAGAGGACGTGGTGCTGCGATTGCGGGGTTGGAACGTGTTGTTCAGGAGCCGGATCGACATGTGTCACATCTTCGCCAAATCAAGAGTTATCCGAACCTTTCGGAAGATCGGGACTCCCTAGTTCACATCAAGTGGTAATCGGAGCTTCGGGTGCACCGTCGGGTTCGCCCTACCTTTAGTTTAGTTTGTTTCTTTATTATCCTATCATCCACGAAAAAGCCAAAAGAAATTTAGTTTTAGGGTTCACCCTGTCCAAGCCGTGTTTAGCCTTTGCATGTTTCAATTTCAGAGTCCGTAGTGTTGAGTTTGTGTCCTAGTGATTGTTTTCTTGCTGGTTTAGTTTGTGTTCTTGTCGTCGACTTTGTGCCCCCTTAAAACCCTAGCCGAATTCCCTCAAGTTTGCTTTGTCTCGAGAGTTTTCTCACCTCCGCTGCATCTACCATAGTCCCACCCTACACTCCTACCCTTTCCATCTCGAACTCAACACCCCACGACTGAGACCTCCTGCTGTTTCCGTTGCATACATTAATCGTGTCAAAAACAAAAAAAAAATCCTACCCGATTGCAATTCCATCCACCGAAACCCTAATTCGGAGTTCCTTCCTTCTAACAGCCATAACTTTCGCATACGGACTCGAAATTAGGCAATTTTTTTTTTGAAAGTGGGTAGAAAAAAATTTCGCATCTGCTTGTCCCCGCTTTGCTGGGCAGGAAAAATCTCAAAAAAATCAAAAAAATAGTTAAGCCCACTGATCCGAGAAAAAAAGTTTGGAACCCGTCGCCGCTGCATCTTACGTGAAAATCTGTCGGTCACATTCCTTCTCTGTTGGACCTGAAACTTTGCGTGGTTCCTATTTTGTTGCCTCCGAGTGGAAGAAAACATCAAAAAAATAATATCAAAAAAGAAAAAAAATGTGATTTCTACTAGTGCTAAAAGACAATAAAGGGTTTTGGCCTGTTTTTTGTGTCTAGTTGTTGTTTCTTCCTTGCTAGTTACCTTTTGCTTTATTTCCTTTGTACTGTCATCCTTGCTTTTCCTGCACTACTGTTCTAGGACACGTGTAGACTAGCAACTAAAGACAAGTAACTTTGGACATTTATTCAGCATTACTATCTGTTTTTGAATTGTATTCCACTCACATATTTGGCTCTCCTAGCTCCACATACTACTTCGGGCAGCACAGGTTTTTGAGCCTTGCAATCGTGGTACACGCCTTCTAGGTATCCTTTGCCTTGCTTGGTAAGACCCTTGTAAGAACTTGGTAAGACATTCCATTTGCTTTTGTGAGTCACCACTGTCCACTATAGTAATAGTGTTTATTAGGGATAACCTTCACTGTTTGTTCCTGTTTCGTATTCGCTATGGCATGAGATGATACGGACGTTGGCACCCCTAAAGATTTCCACGAGTTTGTTAGTTAAGGGCAGCTTCGATCTGTTCTTGACGGAGCACGTGAGGAGATGACGGAAGCTGTTAACAAGGCCGTTACTAACGGCATCAACAAACTCAATCTCGGCAACCAGATTGAGAGGATGGATAAGCGGTTGTCCAAGATGACGGACACGGTTAATACTACGGCAAAAGTGGCGACAACGTTGGATCGCCAAGCTGACCGAGGTGGAGAACCGTGTGAAGATCCACAAAGATCAGGCCGGTAGCAACGCCGGTGGAAACAGAAAAGATGACACGGTGAATGATGCCACTGTCGACGTCGATGACGCAGCCACACGAGCACAAAGGCTTCATCGACGTCTACAACAGAACACCCAAGGTATGAGTGGCCAACATCGACAACAAGGTAACAATAATCGAGCCCTCGATGATCCTTATGCTAAGATTAAGTTTACCATTCCACCTTTTTCGGGGCAATATGATGCGGAGGATTACCTTGATTGGGAGATGATAGTAGAGCAAAAATTTAGTGGGCACCTCGTTCCTGAGCAGCATAGAGTTAGACAAGCCACTAGTGAATTTAAAGATTTTGCTATCATTTGGTGGAATTCTCTAACTGCTGATGATATTCTTGTAACTTGAACTCAACTTAAGGAAGCCATGCGTGATCGTTTTGTCCCTCCTTCTTAGCATGGAGATTTACGTAAAAAACTTCAGCGCTTAGAACAGGGAAATAAATCAGTGCAGGACTATTATGGTGAGCTTCAAAAGGGTTTACAACGCTGCATGATAGTAGAGGATAATGAGAGCTCTATTGTTCGTTTTTACTCTAGTTTGAGACGTGATATACGGGACATTGTTTATTATAAGGAGTTTAACACCATCAACCAGTTGTTCCAGTTTGCTATGCTTTCAGAGAAAGAATTGCAGGGACGGGAGAAGCAACATAGGAGCAGCAGTACAAGCAGGCCATCTTACACCCCACGGTCGACGCCGTCTTCGGGGTTTTCTTCCCGGCCATCTCCACCAGCAAGCAAATGGCCTCCCGCATCCACGAGTGGTGTTACTGCAGCCTGTGACATCCCGTGTCACGATTAAGGTTAAGTACGTAATTACTAGCCTAATCACATCACTAATCAAGCACTAATGTTAATCACCCAAAGGAAAAGAAGAAAAACAAAAAGAGAAAAGGGAAAACCTAAACTAAACCCTAGCCCTAACCCAACCCACAAGAGAAGTGCAAAAATTATAAAAACACTACCCACATATTTTTGCACCACTGGATTGCTCATGTAAAAAGATGAATTTACAACATTTTTACAGAATTTTTGAACAAAGTTTTGAATGCCCAAAAATTCAAATTCAAATCTGAAACACAGATGTTTGTGAATTTTATATAAATTTTTAGAAACAAGTTTAGAACCTCAAACTATAAGATGAAAATTAAAGCACATCGTACTGAAGCTCTACATATTTTTACTTGTAATTTTGGAGCAACAGAAGTACGAATTTTAGTCAAAATACCAAACCACAGATTTGAAATTTGAATTTGGACCTCCGGCACTCGTTGCCCACCGGTCGATGGCGGCCCGACCGCCGGTCCGGCGAGCCGCGAGGCCGCGCACACGCCCCGCTCTGCCCTGTCAAGTCGCCGCGTGCCCCCTGCCAGCTCCCAACCAACTTGTACCCGCCGCCCAACCCCGGCCGGCCGGCATTGAAGCCGCCCCGCTCGGCCGCCGCCTCCCCGTCCGGCCGCTCCCTAAAATACGCCACGGAGGCCGAGCTCCCACTCCTCCCATCCGCCCCAATCATTGCCCAACTCCCTTGGCTCCTCCCCGCACCGCCAACCCTCCCCCTCGGCCGCCACAGCTCGCGCGCGAGGAGAAAACGCCGCCGCCCTCCATTGACGCCGCCAAGAACGCCGCCACCGATTTCTTCGCCTAGGCAAGTCGCGTGCCCGATTTTCTTTCGCCGGGACGCACGCATGAGCTCCCCTTCTTGCCCCTTGACTAGCTCCCTTTCCTCTGCAGCCCAACGCCGGCAATTTGGAGAAGTTGCCGCCGCCGTCGCCCTGCCTCGCGCCACCCCGCCGACGAGAGCCCCCTTCCGGTCCCCCTCGGCGCCAAGCAACTCCACGCCGCTGTTCTCCTTCACGAGGTGGTGCTCGGACCAACTCCCTCTCTCTTTCTTCCCCCACGCACGACGCGCACCGTGGCCGGACCTCCCGTGGGCGCCGCCGCTCGTCGCGGTCCATTTCCGGCCACCGCGGGACCCCGTGGACCCCACCGAGAGGACTCCCCGTCGCTCGCGCACCTTTTTCCCAAAGGCTGGAGCATGAGCTCCAGCGTAGCGCCGCCACGTCGGACCTCGCCGGCGCCGGCCGCCGCTCGCCGGAGCGCGCGCGCCGCCCCTTTTTAAAATTGCTCGATGGCAAATTCGTAAATACACCCGAACTTCATTCAAGTTTGAAAAATCCATATCTCGCGTTTGAATCGTCCAAAAATTTCAAACTAAAATGTTTTGGAAACTAGAAGACCTGTACTTTCATAAAAGTAACATGAGCTGGTCAGATCTGCATGTTTTCATATTCTTACAAAAAGCACAAAAGTCAAACCCTGAAAACTTAACTAGGCCATAACTTTAAAACTATAAATCCAAATTAAATGCCACTTGGTCAAAATCTTCACCCAGACACACATAAATTTTTGGCACTGAAAGATCTGCATTTCATTTCATATTTTTCAAGTTACTGCATTTCTTGTATTCTCTGTATTTAATTTTTAATTAAATATGTATAAATTATTTTTGCATGAAACTTGGTAATTAATTCCCCCTGGTACTGTTCATGTGTAGAAGAGTCCATGGTAATTTTTGAGCATGTTAAGTAATTATTCTTGCAAACCCTAGATCTATTTCCATAAAAGGTTAATTTCAGCACATGTTTAATAGGTTTAATATTCCACAGAATTGTATTTCTTCATGTTTATGTAATTTCCACTGTTCACCATGTCCTCTAGCACTCCATGGCAGGGTTAGTCAAAAGGTTTCACATACTTCACATATGTGTTAATTTTGGGATCAAGTTCTTGTTTTAAAAACGAAATCGTCATTTCATGTGATGTTAAAACCCTAAGCCTAGGTTTCTTCATTTTGCATTGTAAAAACTTGCTAAAATGTTAGTGCTAAACCTGCAAGCACCACAACACTCATGTCTATGCAATCAAGTCATTGCGCATGGATTAGTAGGATTATGTTTGTTCGTGTAATTGATTTCCTTAAAAGAAAACAAGAGGCATGTTTATGATTGCTAGGGTTTGAGCAAACAAAACTTTTGAATTACATATTCATATGAATCTTTACAAAAACATCACACATGCATCACCATCATCATCGACCTTGTATTCATGCCACTTATGCATTGCATTTCATCTTATAGGTGACGACGTCGAATTGATTCCGCCGGAAGAGACGGTTGCCACGCTCAACTCTTGTGAGGCTAGTGCTAACTTCGATCACTCTCAAGGCAAGCCCCGGTGCATTCCTATTATTTTGAAATGTCTTTCTTTATCACTCTATTAAGGATGATGAATGTGCATTTAAGTTTTTAGGCGTTGATTGGAAATCCACATGCATAAATTCCTATATGTCCTATGTCGCTTATGTGTCATATCCTCGTTAGAATTGCTATGCTATGTTTATGGAGTCAACGATAGATTGGGGATCTCACTCATGGCTTATGATTAAATGTGAACACGATGAATTTGGTTAAAATTGAGAACACCCCATTGTGGCTCCGCGAACAAGTTTGAGTTGTGTACCACTTGCATACCTTTTTTATGGGGATTGGTGAACCTATGTAGCTTGCAAGTTGTAAAATGAGCCGGATATCTCACCGACCTAGAGGTGATGTGTTTGGCACGGTGGTTGCACGGGTTGAGGACCGTTGGAGAGTACATGGGTTAAGCCTTGGGTGCGTTGTTGAACGGTCGCAAGGGGACGTGTACTCGGGGTCGGTGGCCCCGTGTTTTGCTTTATGATGAACTCGCGAACGGTGGCCATACGTGTTCTTAAATGATGCGTATGTCGTGCATTTGGGTCCTTCCTGCAGGAATTAATAATTCGATAATTATCGCCGTTTCCTCTCGGTTAATGAGTACCACTTGATTCAAGCAGATCCGCAATGTGTAGTAAAGAGGAGTTGATGAATAGCTTGCTGTTTTATATTGATATCAAATTGTATTGCAAACTCTTGTATTGTTAGCATGCTCACTAAAGTTCTTTTATGCAATAACCCTATTAATTTGGCTAAGTGATAAAATTGCCCACCTAATTAGCATAGGTGCTATTTATGCAAAAAGGCCAAGTTAAACCGGTCAAGCCCCATGCATCTAGGAGTCGGTCTTAGAAGGCCAAGTTGACGGGTAAGACTTGCGGAGTATGTTAGATACTCGAGGCTTTACCACTACATGTTGATTTACGGGTTTCCCGTAAGCCGGGTTTTGTGATTGTTGTGGTAAGGTGGTTTGGGATGGAGAAGAACCCAAAGAGTGGACCATTGAATGGGTCCCTAGCTCTCCGACCCATGATGAGTGAGCCGTGGCCTAGGCCGGCATGGTTCATTTAAGTTATCTATGTATCGTCGAGTTATGTATTTCGCTTCCGCACTTTAATTTCGAACAAAGATCATGGCTATGTAAGACCTAATGTCGAACCTAATGTATCTTTTATTCGAACTCTATGTTGTAATCAAGACTTAATTATGTAAACTTGTAATTCGTGGATGTTTGTTCATGTGATGCTATGCATGGTTGCTTCGCCAATCATCTCCCAAGGCGATCCGTACCATACTTAACTATCTTTCGGGATAGGGGTGTGACACAGCCCCACACGCACCTCCTACATGCCCTGCAAATTCGGGTAAAATTCGTGCGGGGTCCTGCTCAAAGTGTTTCATCGGTCGCCTCGATGGGACGCACTTCCAACATTCGGTGCCCCCACTGCCATGGACTCGGCCATGTGCGGAAGGATTGCCCAAGTCAGCGAGGCATACGTGGCTACCGAAGATGGAGGATACATCAGCACCTCCGACATAGAAGATGATGATGAAGACAAAGTCGCCGACGACACCAACGAGGGCCATGTACTTGGTGGAGAAGACACTTCGGATTTTATGAACATCATTGTACAGCGTGTACTTAGCACGCAAATTCAGACTTCTGAAAAGATATAACACCACAACTTGTTCCAGATTTTCTTCGTCATCAAAAATCGCCGAGCACGTGTGATCATTGATGGAGGAAGTTGCAACAACTTGGTGAGTTCAGATCTGGTTGAGAAGCTTGGTTTGGCCACACGACCACATCCTCATCCATACCATATTCAATGGTTAAATGACTCGGGAAAAGCTAAGGTAACACAAACTTGTAGAGTTCCTTTTTCCATTGGTGCTTATTCGGATTATGCTGATTGTGATGTGGTTCCTATGCAAGCTTGTTCACTTTTATTGGGTCGTCGTTGGGAACATCATAATGATGCTACACACCATGGTAGAAGTAATAAATACACTTTTATGCATAAAGGACAGAAAATTACTTTAGTACCTTTGACCCCTGCTGAAATTGTACAAGCTGATAGAGAACGAGCCGCTTCTTTGAATAACTCTAAATCTGAAAATCAGCAAGTTGCTAATTCTGCTTTCCCACCTATAAAGGATAAGTCTGCACCTATTTCTAAGGAAAGGGGACAGGAGATATTTATAGGCGAAGCCTATAATATCGAGCACTGCCTACATCGACAGCGCACGATATTACGAGTTACCGTATAATATCGGCCGTATCGACGTCATTGGAGCACTGTAATATCGCTCCGATGACGTCAGCACGAGTGTATGTCATTTTTCTTTTATTTATTATATTTTTATTTTCTACACTTTATTGATTTTTGATCTAAAATTTGGCATCACATTGTTTCAAACGTTTCCAAGCACAAATATATTTTTTATCATAGTATATCACTAATATATTTAAACTAGGAGATGAACTTTTATGAGTTTCACATGTATTAAATATTTCAAATAATTCTACCAAAATTACAGTAGTTTGTAATTGTCATATAAGTTGTGTATGCCAAATATTAGTTCAAAACTAATAAGAAAACTACACACAGGAAAAAAAAACAAAAGAAACGTCAATTTTGCAATTAATTTGACCATTTTATTTTTCCAAATTACAAGTTATTTTGACCTCATTTTTGTCATGACACTATTTCAACACGATTCCAACCCAAATATATTTTTATACAATTTTAAAAGATTTGTATGAAAAAAAATATTCAAAAGAGACATGTTGTCCTAAGTGAAATGAGTTTCGGACGTAAATTCTTGTTGGTTAGACTCCAAACCTTTTTCTACTTTTGAAAAAAATAAACCAAAAATAACATGTGTGTATTGGAACAAGTTAGGCATTCAAACAAAAAAGTGCTTGTAAAATTCACTACGGTTTTCAAAATACAAATGTTTAAATAAATGTTAAACTTAGACCATGATTTCGTACATAAGTACGTAAAAAAATAATATTAACTTTGGAAAACTAACTCTCCTAAGTGATAGATATGTGTCGGTGTTAGAACCACCGGCTAGTAGAATTTGTCCCGGGGCCGCGCGTTTTTGGCCGGATGGTACACAAGGGAAGACACGAGGGGTTTGGACTAGTTCGGGAAAGCTCCCTACGTCCGGTTGGGGTGGTGTCGTGGCGCTCGTGTTCCTTGCGTCAAACAACAACGGCGTACAGAGGAGGTGGGAGAGGAGCGTGCTCCAAGTCCCGAGTTATGCGGTGTGTGAGTGAGTGTGGTCGTTCGTGCGTGTGCTAGAAAGTGAGCGTATATGTACGTATAGAAAATGAGAGACTCCTCCCCTTTATAGCCTCGGGGGTAGAGCTCGAGTTAGAGGAGAGAGGGAGAGGGGAAGTAGCCGTAGACTCGGTGGAATGCTTGTGCCGTCTCGTCGGTCTTCCTCCCTGTGCGTATTGAGTAGCTTGACCGGGCCGTCGTTTCGTTCCTATAGCTCGCTGCGTCGGGGTTGCGGTGTCATGGCGGACTGGTTGGAGGGGACATGCCATTCCCGTCCTTTCTTGTCGGGCGTATCGATGGCGAGCCTAAGGTCGAGGTCGCGGGGCAACTTGTCGAGCCTCGAGCTTGCCGGCGAAGGTCGTGCGGGACGAGAGGGTAGCTCGAGCTCGACGTCGAGCTACATCGGATGATGATGGCCACGCCGGAGTCTTCGGTCCACGCCAACTCGCCGGGCTGCGGGGACGGCGCGTCCCATCGGCGTGGTCCGACGGGAGGAGGTGGCGGTGGCGGGAGGGATGGAGTATGAGCATGCATCAATGATTGCCGAGTAAGACACACGTGGGCGTCGGGGCAGGTGGAGTTAATGCGGTTGGTGGTCGAGTTCGAGGTCGAGCTCGAGGTCGTGCGAGACGGAGCCTCCTCGAGTGAGGCGGGCGAGGGTCGTGCGAGGCGAGCCTCCTCGAGCTTGACGAGGCAAGGTCGAGTTCGTCGGCCCTTGACTTGTTTTCCGGCTGCGTCGTACGGGAGTGGGCCCGGCCTCATCGGTCGACGTGGTTTCATTAATCCTCTATGAAGTAGGTTCGGAGGGCGCCACGTGGGGGCGCTAATCTTTCTCCCCGACGGTAGCCCCGAGCCCCGGATGAGTCGTGGAGTCATCCGGGGATCTTCGAAGGTGATCGGGAGTCGTCTTGGTATATTTGTGATGGGTGTTTATCCGCCGGATGGGCGCGAGCGCGTCCGGTGGACGAGTAGCTCCGAGCCGGAGGATAAGTCAAAGACTTATGCTTTGGCTGATTTGTGAGCGAATGGTTTGCGGTCCCGACATTGAACCTCATGTTTGCGATGCTAGCCCGCGAGCCTTCGCGCGGTGCGGGAGGCCGGTTGTGGGGTCATTCGTCTTAGTCGTTTTCCCCGTCCGCGTCGCGTTCGTGCTACGGAGGGTAGAGCAGATCCACGATTTGCCTAGGAAGGCCGACACGTGGGACTCGATGAGCTCGATAACGGGAATAGTTCGAGCGAAGTCGCTATTTCCCGTCGAAGGGATTCCGTCGGTCCCGGCGGGGACGACTTCGTTAATCCGCGTTGTCGTCCTCGATTAGGACCCGACACCATTCGATAAGTCCCGGGGCTCGATACCTCTCTACGGTGAGACTCCCCTTTTCAAGGTCGACGCGGACTCGAACGTGTTTGGTCGATGCCCATTGCACTTGCACGTGTGGGTCACGGTCGCTAGGTGGACCCATCGTTAAGACTCCCCGGCTCGGTTTCATGTGCTCGAGGCAAGCCGTCGAACCCTTTCGTTCGGGCCGGCCTTGGAACCTCGGTCGGGTAGGGCTGTCGAGGCGGTTTTCAGCCTCTTATCCCCGCTTACCTTCGAGGTCGAGCCTCGGGTTGGTCGAGCTCCAAGGTCGATCGATTGACCTTGGAGCGGGTAGGTAGGAGGTCGATGGACTTCCTCGGGGTGCGGGTTTATCCTCACATGCGTCGGAATGTGAGAGAAATCGAATTGATAGGAGAGACGAGAGAGAGGAGTGGGAGTTTTACCGTCCCTGCGTCATCTCGAGAATCGAGGCGCGTTCCTATCCCTCGCCGGCATGTAGTGGTGGGACAACGTGGTGAAGATTCCGTCTCTCCCCGGTCGTGGTGGGCCCCCGTAGTTAGTATGGGTAGTGGGGTGGCGCCCCTGGAGAAGGTGGCGTAAAAATCGGAGAAGAGGGGAGTTAAGCGTCTTTACCTAAGAGGGATCGGCCGTGGGGCCCGCAGCGGAGCTGAAAGGGCGCGTCCGCCCGACGCGGCTGCCTATTTAAGCCGATCCTACCGTAGCCTTCGTCTCCGCACGCCGTCGCCTTCCCTAAGCCGCTTTGCCTTTCCTGCTTTTGTTCTCCCAAGCCCTAGCTTTTTGCTTCCATCGTTACGCAGCCCCCGAGCCTCCCCATCCGCGCCTCGCCATGTCGACCTGGACACGCTCCACGATAATGAAGGCTGACCTCGAGGGGTTGGTGGCCCGGGGCTTGCTGCCCGAGCGCGGCACGGAGAGGTGGTGGTTGCTTCCCGGCACCGAGTCGCGCCCACGGCCTCTGTCGGGTTACGTGGTGTGTTTCCTACACTTCCACGAGCGCGGTCCGGGAACACGGGGAGTGACTTTCGCGCGCCATGATGTTCCGAGTGCAAGCTCTTCACCACTTAACCCCAACGGAATCCAGCGGTTGAGCATCTTCGCTGCTCTCCGTGAGGGGTTCCTCGGCATGGAGCCCAACCTCGACCTGTGGAAGTACTACTTCCGCATCAACCTGTACCGGAGGCGGAACTCCGCCGGCGAGGATGTTCCCGCGCATGTCGGCTGCGTGGGGATCGTCATGAAGAAAGACAAGGGGAGGGACTACATTCCGGTGACCACCCCTTCATCAAACCAGGGGTGGCACCCGAGGTGGTTCTACTGCGCCGGGACCCGGCGCATCCGTTCCCGGCCTACGAGGGCCGGGTCTTTGAGGAGGCCCCGGAGGAGTGGAAGTGGGGCTGCCCTCGCACCAACCGGTCTGAAATTGACCCGATGGTCGAGGCGATCCGGCACTTGAGCCGGTTCGACGTCGACGCGACCGTCGTCGTGGGGTCCTACCACAAGCGGCGGTTCGCGCCGTTGATGAGGCGCACGATGCTTGTTGCATCAAGTCTCGAGCAACGACCGCGTCGTTCGGACACGGTGATGGCGCTGCAGCAGCTCGACGACGACACGATCGCCCGCGGTGTCGGGAGTGCCCTGCGCACGGCCGCGCGGCCCTGGCTCTGTCGCGGGGCTCCAAAGATGAAGCCGCATCCCCGGGCGCCCGACGTGGTAAGTCATCTCGAGCTTCCTTGTTACGTTATTAGTCGTATCGAGTAATGTTCGCTCATTTGTTTCTCCTTGCCGTAGTCCGCCTCGGATATCGCTCACCCGGCGGTTCAAGTTCAAGCTTCCCAAGGGAGCCGGCGAGCGGGAGGCGAAGCGCCTGCCGGCCGAGGAGGAGAAGGCCGAAAGGAAGGCGGCGAAGGACTTGGCGGCGCGGCTCAAGGCGGAGAAGGCTATCCGAGTGGCCGAGCGCCGGAGGAAGAAGGACGCGTACGAGGCGGCGGGGTTAAACCCCTTCACGCTCTCGACCGCCTCGACTCCCATCCCCACCGACTCCGACGACGACGGCGGAGCCGGCGGGTATGGGACCAACGTGGAGAGCCCGTACGTGTGCTCTCGCCGCGACGTCGCCTCGGCTCTCGAGACCTCCGCCCCGCCTCCCTCGACCTCCGCGACCGGGACGTCGTGGCAACTCGCGACCTTCGGGCCCGAGGCGAGCTCTCGGGTCGAGGAGCCGCGTCTCGTGGAGGGGACGGGGACCGGCGACGAGCCACCGTCGGGGCCGGCGGTGGTGGACCTCACGAGAGGATCCCCCGGTGATGCGAGGGAGACGGCGGAGATGATCATCGAGCTCATCGCCGGCGAACCGGGCCTCAACCGCGCGCCGTTGGCGGCCGAGGAGGACGTGGCGGATGTCGTAGATCTGCGACATCTTCCCTCCGTCGGAGCTGCGGACACGCGCGGGTCCGCCACCGAACTCATGGCGAGTGATGAGCAAGGCCAACATGCGGACGCACATGTCGATGTCTTTGAACCTGCTGCGGCTGGTGAGCCCGCCTCTCGACACGCGGACGCGCGTGTCGATCTCCTTGAACTTGCTGCGCCCGGCGAGAGGCGCGGCGCGGGGTCCTCCATCGACCTTGGTGCCCCGACGGAGCTTGTCGCGGAGGAGGTGCGGGAAGTGGCTGATCCGGTTGCCCCTGCCGGAAAGCGCGCTCGCGAGGACGAGATTGCGATGGCGGGCCGGCGCCCAAGCATTCCGTGCCGCCGAGGAGGAAGGCTCCGTCCATGACTCGTGAAAGTCGTTGACTTCCTCGGCGGCGAAGGTGAGGAATGCCGCCACCAAGGAGCTGGTTTCGTCGGCGGTGGTTAGCACGGGAGGGACGCCGGTGAATCCGTCCCACACCCCCGAGTCGCCACTGGACCAGCAGCTGTCACAATTTGTGGAGGGGCTCACGCCGGTGGTGCGCGAGTTCCTCCACGGACTCGAGACAGGGCGAACGGGCTCGTGGAATCGGCCGGTCAAGCCCGTGCCGGCCTAGAAGAGGCGCTCGCGCGGAAGGAGTCGCCGCGAGCGGCCAAGGAAGCGGCGGAGCGCGAGGCGGCGAAGCGCGTCGCGTAAGGAAGCGGCCCCGGCCTCGCCGGCCAACGCCGAGGAAGCCGCCACCGCGGCGGAGAAAGTCAAGGAGGCGCTCCATGCGGAGCGCGAGCCGAGGCGAAGGCCGAGGCCTCGGCCGAGGCACTCCCTCCAAGCCGCATCCTCCTACCTCAAGGGGGTTTAGGAGCAGCGAGCCGAGAAGGAGGGTAAGAACCCCGAGTCTTCTTTTCTCGACCTTCCGGCGCCTTAGTCATTTCTTTAGATTTTTCGAACTCGGCTTCCATCGTTGATCGTTTTTGATGATGCAGGGATGGAGCGAGAGGTTAGCCGCGGCGAGTGGCGTCCCGGAGGGAGCTCGACGCCGTCCTAGGACGCGGCTTCGCCGAGGTCGAGGTCGAGCGACGTGCCGAGGCTGCCCTGCCGGAGCAAGTCGGCGCGGTGATGCGAGGAGTGAGGCGTGCCGGTGTGCGCTGAACCTTCACGGAGCCGGCGTCGCACTACGAAGGCCTTGACTTCGGGGCCGTGAGTTCCGGCCTCGTCCCCGGCTTCGTCGGCGCCGAACCGGAGGCTGGAGGCGCTGCAATCCAAGACCCGCGCACACGCCGATTCCTTCGCTGCAAAGCTCGAGGAGGAGCCCCTCCCCAAGATGAAGATAGACTAGGGCGTTAGTCTTTTTGTTTTGTTTTGTTATGAACAATGGGGCGTCGTTCCCCTCGTATGTAAATAACTTTAAGTTTTTAAACTCATTTCGCACTCGACCCGTCGGGGTCTTGCTCTTCATTAGTCATTTTTAAGTTTGACTTTAATTCGTCTTGGCCTTTTCATTTATCTTTTCAACTCACAAAGTTTGAGCCCCCGAGCCTCGTTGGACTTAGCCGTTTTGGTGAGCGTCCGCTAGAACCGCTGGGGTGCTCAAGCTTCAACCTTCCGACCAACTAGGTTGTGAGTCCGTTTGCTCGTGACTTACTTTGTTCGTCGTCGCAATTCGAATCCAAGGTCAAGAAAGACTTAGCAAATTTCGTTCGTGAAAAAGAGCTAAGTAGTGCGTGTATTATCGATAAAAATCGTTGGTATCGCCTGTCTTCCGGGCCCCGAGTGAGAGTCGACCTCCAAGCGGAGGTCGAGGATGACCGTACCGAGCGGGCGATCGTCGAAAGTAAAGGAACGAACGCGAGTTTAAGGGTAGAATTTACATAATTGTGCGATGTTCCGGGCGTTGGTCAGCTCTCGACCTTCCACCGTCTTGAGCTTGTAGGAGCCGAGCCGGATGACGCGCGCGACGATGTAGGGTCCTTCCTAAGGCGGAGAAAGCTTGTGACGGTCTTTGCTGCTCCGCACTCGCACAACACCACGTCTCCGACATTGAAGCCTCGACTCTTGACGTTGCGATCGTGATATCGTCGAAGTGCTCGTTGGTATTTGGCGGAGTGTAGGAGCGCAGCGTCACGCGCTTCGTCGAGTTGGTCGGCGGCGTCCCGGAGCGCTGTTTTGTTCCCTTGTTCGTCAAAGGCACAAACCCCGGGAGCGCCGTAGTTGAGGTCGGTTGGCAAGATTGCTTCCGAACCGTAGACCATGAAGAAAGGGGTGTAGCCGGTTGCCCGGCTCGGAGTCGTTCGAAGACTCCGGAGGACGGTCGGCAGCTCTGCGCCCATCGACCGCCGAAACGTTTCAAGCGATCGTAGATGCGGGGTTTGAGCCCTCGTAGGATCATGCCGTTAGCTCGCTCGCCCTGTCCGTTGGTCTCGGGTTGAGCTACCGCTGCCCGATCCACTCGAATGTGGTAGTCGTCGCAGAACCTAAGGAAGTTCTTCCCCGTAAACCGCGTACCGTTGTCGGTGATTATCGAGTTGGGAACACCGAATCGATGAACGATGTCGAGGAAGAATTCGACCGCCTCCTCGGATCGGATCTTACCGATAGCTCGAGCTTTGATCCACTTGGTGAACTTGTCGACCACGACGAGCAAGTGGGTGAAGCCCTCGTGTGCTTTTTTTTAGCGGCCCGACTAAGTCCAAACCCCGGACCGCGAAAGGCCGGGTGATAGGTATGGTTTGGAGAGCTTGAGCGGGCTGATGTGTTTGTCAAGCATAGTATCGGCAACCTTTGCATGTGCGCATGATGTGAGTCGCGTCAGCCACTGCGGTTGGCCGGTAAAAGCCTTGTCGAAAGGCGTTGCCCACGAGGGTCCGTGGCGCCGCGTGGTGCCCACGGACGCCCGCGTGGATGTCGTCGAGGAGCTTCACACCATCCTCGATTGTGATGCAATGTCTGTAAAACCTTGGAAACGCTGCGTTTGTAGAGCTTGCCATCGACTAGGACGAAAGATTTGGAGCGCTCGTGCAGGCGTCTCGCTTCGGTCCGGTCAGCCGGGAGCTTGCCGTGGAGGAGGTACTCGATATAGTGCTCCTCCAATCGGGTGGTGGCACCTCGCCGGCAGCCGGAGCATCGATTTCCATGATCTCTCCGCCCGTTAGCGGAGGATTAGCCCCCGAGTCCTCGTTCGGGCTCGACGTTCCTTGGGGTCGAGGTCGGCACTCGGGGCAGCCCCCGAGCCCGCCTTGATGGGCCCTCCGTCGTCCTTGGGAGGGTCGGGAGGCCGGACGGACGGTTGGAATTGGTCGTTGGCGAAGACACCCGGTAGGATTGATTCCCGACCGGACGCCATCTTGGCCAGCAAGTCCGCCGCCTCTTTAAGTCGTCGTGGAATGTGCTTGAGCTCGAGTCCATCAAACTTTTCCTCGATCTTTCGCACTTCCTGGTGATAGAGTATCGGTGTGTCGCTACGACAGCTTGACTCCTTCCGATGTGTACGGGGGTGTCCCGATCTTCCGAAAGGTTCCGATAAACCGTGATTTGGCCGAGGCTTGACATAAATCGATCCGGCTTCCGAACAACACATTCGAACCCCGCAATCGCAGCACCACGTCTCCTCCGGTTATCAACCGTGCAAGCACAATTGACCTCGCCAAGAAGGTTAATCCTTGCTTGCGAATCGAAGAACACAAGCAAGAACAAGATTGAAGCAACCAAATTGCAAATATATGATTAAACTCACGAGTTGGTGTGACATCCCTTCCGGGACACCCATCAAATTGCAAATATATATTACTACCACTTCCTTTCCTGTTGTTATTGTTGGTACAACTCAAACCCACTTTCCATACACTCCCAACCGACCAACATCTGCTAGTACCCTATCTACATCCGACCTACGTCAGCAAAATGTGGCTACCCCCTACATCGGTGAAAACACAACCCCACTAGGCCGACGGCGCGTGGATCGTCGCCGTCCGACTCGACGTCCTCGGCCGGTGAAGCGGGTGGTGGCTCGTAGTCCATCCCGGAGACCTCCTCGGCGTCGTCCGGTGGACCCTGCTGCTGCTGCTCGCTGCAACCGCTCAAACCGCTCAACCAGGTGTTCGTGGTCGTGGAGCGAGTGCGTGGTGTGCCTCGGCTAGCCCGTCAAACAACGCCTCGATCCGAGCCATCCGGTCCTGTACCACGATCAATGTATGCACAGCGTGATTGCGCTGCGCCGTCATCTCGCTCCAACCGCAGCTCGTGCACGTCGTCCGCCGCGCGGGCGGCGTCTCGCTCCTCGGTGACTGTGGTCAACTGCTCGTCCAAGGCTATGGCCGCCCCGTGGAACTCGTCACGGTCCTGGGTCACCTCCACTAGCTGCTCCTCCAGCTCGGCGATCCTGGCGTGGGACCTCCGAATCTCCTCGACAGTCCACTCGACGAGCGGTGCTTCCAAGCACCCAAGCTGTCGGTCCCGACTCTGTGTCCTCAACTCCAGGCTGTGGAGCTGCTGCTCCAGCTCAGCCACACGTGCAGCTCGTGCGTCCTCCTCCTCCCGTGCGCGCTTCCTACCATGAGTGACCGGCATCTGCAGCGAACATGTTTAAACAAGTTAAACACTTCTTCCCACGAAGAAAACGAACGGAACAACCTATAGAGTACTACGAACTAACTAAGTACATACCCAAATATTTATTTAGTGCATAATATGACATGATGCATGCTCGTGAACTAACTATACGTACCATAGTAAAGAAACTACGACGAATAGTTAGCACTTCCAAAAACCCAAACGTCGAACGGTTAGTAAACATCTAACTATTCTACATCCTTATAGGCTCCGTACTCTCTCGTTGTCTATCGTATGAACGTGTTAAGTTTTGAAAATAGACTTGTAATGATGTGCTTGTTGCCTCCGAACCGCTCCGATACCAGCTGTGACATCCCTTCCGGAACACCCGGGAATCGGAACGGAGGGACACTCGACGAAGCGAGTTACAACAGAAACATCATCTCATACAAGCCAGAATATATACATCATGGTATAATACAACCAGGTTTTCAAAAAAACAAACATTCTTGCAGCAGAAAAATAACATTGTTGAAGTTCAACATCCTACAAGTATTAAGCGGAAGCTTGTTTTAATATACAACTCGAACGACTTCAACGAAACAACGTGATGCACCGAGCCCTTCGTACATCACGGTCCTCTCTCTTCAAGGCGTGGGGATACGTTCCCACCGAAGGGAACCTCCCTCCGGACATTGCTCCTCTTCGGGAAAGTTGCCATACAAGTCGTGGAAGTACGACTCGTTCCCTGAAAGGTAACGAACAAACCCCGAGTATTCTAATACTCGGCAAGACTGACCCGTCAACATGGCACGCTAAGGCCGACGCCTAGTATGCAAAGGCTTTCTGGCTGTGGGGTTTACTCCTTTGCGAAAAACAGCATTAAAGGGTGGGTCCTTACTTTCGATATTTTAGCTCGAGTTAAGTTCATTAGCCTTGGTGTTTGTAACCTATCACTATTGCAATCAAGTTCTCAATCAAGATAAAATAGATCTTAACCCTTCCATCTCTCATCTACATCTTCCATATAATTTACTACGATGTGACGAGCTAAACAAGCGGTACTCATTACTGCGAGGGATAGCGATTCGAATCGATTTATACCAGCTGGCAAAACCCGACCACACGACGTATACGCATCACACCGATCGTATACGACAACCTTTCCCGCTAGCACTGACAGCAGACTAGCCATTTCCAACTCCCCGGGAGTATGACGAAGCCACGACTTCCCTCGTGGTCGACCCATCTCCCTCCCGTGAGACTATCCTCTCACTAACGACCGGCAAAGAGAGGCGGCTACGCTACATCTCTCGGGGCGATAGGGTACATCAGCTTGCTGGGCCCATGATACCAGCATGTAGTACGGTACGTTCAAACTTGTTCAACTAAGCCGACAACGGTACGGTCCTTGACCGACACGACGGGGCTACCACCTTGCAAGACCTCATCTCCGTCTTGCCCTTTCTCCTACGGGGCCCGTCCGGTCTCAACTTCATTAACACTCTCTTCATCTTTAGTGTCAACACAAAAACTCTTAAAGCCTCCATGCTTTAAGTGCCCTAACCATCTACCGTTGCCACTATGAATTAAGCTTAGCCTCTATTGAGCTACCTGTACCAAGTATAGAATAAACAAACGGAAACCTACCATAATGCATCTAGGGTGTCAACCATTCCCTAACACCTAATGCACAAGCATAACCGTACTAGGTGATAAAGTAAAATATTTAAAAACATAGGTAGGATGCACCGGGGCTTACCTTGAGTCTGTTCGAAGTTAGCTTCCTCGGCGGCTGGGTCGACGTCGAGATTCCCGACTCCGACTCGCCCTCGGGTGGAACCTCGATCACTTCGAACCTAGTCGACCAGACAATGCGTCGTGAATCACAATCATGTATGCATGAATGCGTATGATGAAAATATGCAAGGATTCATTAATTACGTCCCATAAATAATATTTAATGATTAATGCTTGATCACCTTAGTTAATTAGCAAATTTGGGATGAGTATGTTCATTAAGCATTAATTAACATTTAATTATGCTGATTAATAAATGCTTAATCAAGATCATTATTAATCAATCTTGGTTCCTTAATTACTTAATTAAACTCACTAATTACTTAAGTTTAATAATTAACAAATTATTCTGATTTATTAGGCCATAAATAAATAATTACTTTAAGTGATTAAAGGTTAATAGATTGTGATCACATAAAATAATATAGTTTAAGTTTAAATTTGGAAAAAATAAATTTCATCATTAATTTCGTCTGCAGTATCTCCTTTATTAAATAAAATTATTTTTCATAATTAAACATTTTATTTCCATAAAATAATAGCCTTTCTCTAATCAAAGAAAGTGATTAATTACTAATTATAAAATAAATTTACTCAAAATAAATATTTTATTTCAGAAATAAATAGATCTCATTTTTCCGAGTCTAACAAAGTTGGTTTGGCATTTTTCCGAATTTTAACGAATTTTCTACGAATTTTGGAAATTTAAAAACGATTCTGTGCCACACGGAGGGCCACGGGGTTGGCCACACCCGATCCGCCGTGGCCACACGCGATCCCACCCGCGTGTGGCCCGCGGTGTGGCACCACCGCGGCGGCGGGCCGGCGGCGGCGCAGCCACCGGAGTCGGCCGGCGATGGCCCAAAGCTCGCCGTGAGACCACTTACAAGCTCCACTCGACGCGAGGAACACCCCGGTGTGAACGAAAGAGCATGAGCTCGACCGGAAGCATGCCGGCGGCGAGGTTCAGACCGGGCGGTGCCTTCGGCACGGTGCGAGGCTCGCCGCAGAGCTCGGAACTCAAAACAAATGGCACGGGGAGCTTCTACGGCGCATGCACAACAACGGCAACAGGTCTACGGAGCATGCGCACTATCGGAGAGTGGAGCTCACCGTGGGTATGGTGGCGGCCGTGAACCGGACTCCGGGAAGATGGAGGACGATGGCTCACCGGAGAGCTCCAATTCCCGTGCGCGGCGGAGGAACGACGATGAACCGCCGCGGAGAAAAACGAGCTCGTCTCGACGGAGCGACGGTACTCAAGTCGATTGCAAGGGTCGTGGAGCTTCGCGAGTTCCCGGCGGAGCCTCCGGTGGCCGTGGGGTGGACGGGGAGTGGCCGAGGCGAGCTGGCTCCGAGCTCCGGTGAAGAGTGGCAATGGCGGAAGGGAAAAGAGGAGAGGAGAGCTCGGCCGGGAGGGGCTTTATCCCACCCGGGAGGCGGTGCGGCAAGCAGCCGAGCAGCTGCGCAAGCAGCTGCGTGGCGGAGGCGTGGCAGCCCCGGCCGGAGGCGGTTCGGCCGCGAGCGGCGGTGAGATGCGGGAGAGGGAGAGAAAGGAGAAGAGGCTGGCCGCCGGGCCAGTCCCGGCAATTTTGCAAAACCCCCCGGACTTCCACGTAATTAAAAAGCAGGCTTCTAGCGCTCCAAAAATTCTACGAAAATTCAGGGGTGTAATCGAGAAGATTTTAGGCATATTTCCTATTAAGTCCAGGGTAAAACTCCAAATCATTTTCGGACTAAAAATTCATAGCTAAATTAATAAAAGAGACTTTGTTTATTTCTTGTAAATATTTTCATAAATCAAAATCTTTTCAGGACCTTTTTAAAAATCTTTATTTGATATAATTAAGCTATAGAAAATGTTAAACTTGAATTTTCTTCTCATTTTATTTCTTTTTAACACTTCCTTTATTCTTTAGCTAATTTGATATTTTATGTGCATCTTCTTAACACAAAAGTAAATAATTTCACGAGATGCTCATGATGACATGATGATAAATGACATGAAATGCATGTTTATTCTTTAGGGTTGTAACAGTTGGGGTCTCACAAACCGACAAAACGTCGAAACTGTTCTCGATAGAATAATCTAAGCAAAACCTCAAACCCTAAGGAAGGGGCGGCGGCTGCTTATGAGGTCCCTAGGGTCGTCCATCCTCCCTCGACGCAGCCCTAAGTGGGCTCAACAAAATACACGGCCCAAAGGCCAAAAGACGGTGGTGCAACACCGGGACGGTTCTCGGACGTCTTAGTATTTCGGCAATTCCCGACGACTCGGGACGAATTTGGATATGAGACCAGCACCAATGGAAAGGTTATCCAATTATCTTTCCATCCATATAAAGAACGTCCCAAACGGACTTCGTATGCGACCAGGGCAAGTAAGAACAAGATAGAAGCAACCAAATTGCAAATATATGATTAAACTCACGAGTTGGGGTCTCACAAACCGACAAAACGGCGAAACTATTCTTGACAGAATAATCTAAACAAAACCCCAAACCCTAAGGAAGGGGCGGCGGCTGCTTATGAGGTCCCTAGGGTCGTCCGGCCTCCCCTTGGCGTAGCCCTAAGTGGGCTCAACAAAATACACGGCCCAAAGGCCAAAAGACGGTGGTGCAACACCGGGACGGTTCTCGGACGTCTTAGTATTTCGTCAATCCCCGACGACTCGGGACGAATTTGGATATGAGACGAGCGCCAATGGAAATGTTATCAAATTATCTTTCCATCCATATAAAGAACGTCCCAAACGGACTTCGTATGCGACCGAGGCGTTTACGGACTCCGAAACAGACTCAAACTCGACTTTGTTTGGGCCTCCAACTTGACATGGACGCCCTTGCTGGCCCTCCACGCCTCCAACCTCCTCCTTAACCATATTATCATCATCTCCATGGTTTCTAACAATAATTAACTCATTAGGTAGTAATATATTCTTAAATATAAATAAAGAGATCATTAGGAACATGCTCACCCGTAAATTCAATTGTCGTGCTCTAGTTTTTGTCCTTGAATTATGTATGTGTATTGGAGGAGTGTTGGTTATATCCGAGGGTGTGATGTCCTCATCACCTTCATCACCCGATCGATGACGAGTTGAGAGTCCTCGCGGACTTCGAGTCGTCCGATTTGGAGCTCGATAGCGATCTTGAGGCCATTGACGAGAGCCTCATACTCGGCTACGTTATTCGAAGCAGCAAAGTGTAACCGAATGGCGTACCTCATGCGTACCCCTTATGGGGAGACAAAGACGAGCTCGACGCCGGCGCCGTTGCGCGTCGGCGACCCGTCCAAGTACATGACCCGAGTACTCTTGGTCCATCGGCGCGGGCGGCAATTGAGTCTCCGTCCACTCCGCGATAAAGTCGACGAGCACTCTTGACTTTATCGTTGTTTGAGGCACGTAGGTGATGTCGTGTCCCATCGGCTCGAGAGCCCACTTGGTGACCTTGCCCGCGGACTCCCTGTTCTCAATGATGTCACGCAAAGGAAACGAGCTTACCACGGTGATCGAGTGCACGTCAAGTAGTGGCGTAGCTTGCGCTCGGCGACCATCACGGCGTAGAGGATCTTGAGGACTTGGAGGTACCTCGTCTTCGAATCGGAGAGCACCTCACCGACGTAGTAGATGGGGTGTTGCACCTTGAGCACGTGTCCCTCCTTCTCACGCTCGACTACGACGGCGGCGCCGACGACCTAAGTGGTTGCCGCGACGTAGAGGAGGAGTTGCTCGCCCGGACATGGTGGGGTTAAAACCGGGGGTTGGCCGGAATACGCTTTACGTCGTCAAGCGCGGCTCGCGCTTCGGGCGTCCACTCAAAGCACTCGGACTTCTTGAGGAGCTTGTAGAGCGGAAGGGCTCTTTCCCCGAGGCACGAGATGAAGCGTCTTAGCGCTGCGAGGCCCGTAAGTCGCTGCACCCCTTTGAGGTTTTGGATTGGGCCCGTGCGCTCGATGGCGAGAGATCTTCTCCGGGTTTGCTTCGATGCCGCACTCCGAGACGATGAAGTCCAATAGCATCCCCCACGAAACCCCGAAGACGCACTTCTCGGGGTTGAGCTTAACTCCATTCTCGCGTAGCCGGGAGAACACGCGCTCGAGGTCGACCACGAGTTGGTTGGCCTTCTTAGACTTGACGACGATGTCGTCCACGTAGGCCTCGACGATGTCTCCGATGAGATAGTCGAAGCATTTTTGGATGAACCTCGGTACGTGGCACTAGCGTTCTTGAGGCCGAACGAGCATCGTGGTGTAGCAGTATGAGCCGAACGACGTGATGAAGGAGGTTGCTAGTTGGTCGGATTCGTCGAGCTCTATCCGATGGTACCCGGAGTACGCATCTAGAAAGCAAAGAGTTTCGCATCCAGAGGTCGAGTCTACAATTTGGTCGATGCGTGGTAAAGGAAAAGGACCCTTGGGACAGGCCTTATTCAGAGCTAGTATAATCAACACACATTCTCCATTTCCCATTCTTTTTCGTACAAGAACAGGATTAGCTAACCACTCCGGATGATACACCTCCTTGGTGAACCCGGTCGCCAAAAGCTTCGCGATCTCCTCACCAATTGCCTTGCGCTTCTCCTCGTCGAAGCGGCGCAAATGTTGCTTCACCGGCTTGGAGCCCGGCCCGATGTGCAAGGGGTGCTCGGCGACATCCCTCGGTATTCCCGGCATGTCCGAGGGTTTCCACGCGAAGACGTCGGCGTTCGCGCGGAGGAAGTCGACGAGCGCGCTTTCCTATTTGGGGGAGAGGGAGGTGCCGATGCGCACCGTCTTCTTCTCGTCGCCCTCAAGGTTGAGGACGACCTCCTTGGCGCCCTCTGCCAGCTCAAACGAGGCCGCCTTACGGCTCACTTCCGGAGGATCCTCGACGACCTGCTCCCCGATGACCGCCGGCTCGGTGGTGGAGGCCGGTGTGCCGACGCCAGGTCGTAGTTGTTGATGTCGCACCGGTAGGCGTGTTGGAAGAACGTGCCTATCGTGATGACTCCCTTCGGCCCGGGCATCTTGAGCTTCGGTAGACATAGTTCGGGACGGCCATGAACTTCGCGTAACACGGTCGCCCGAGGATAGCGTGGTAGACTCCAGGAAATCCAACCACCTCGAACGTGAGAGTATCCGTTCGAAAGTTTGAAGGAGTCCCGAACGTGACGGTCGGGTCGGTCCGCCCGATGGGAACAGCTTGCGTTCTCGGGACTACGCCGTGGAACGACGATCCGTTGGGGCGGACTCGCGAACGCTCGAGGACGCCGGCGTATAAGATGTTGAGGCCGCTGCCTCCATCCATGAGCACCTTAGTGAGGCGTGTCTTGGCGACAATGGGGTCGACCACGAGCGGGTACCTACCCGGCCGTGGGACTCGCGCCGGATGATCGACACGGTCGAAAGTGATCGGCAACTCCAACCACCCGAGGTATGTCGGGGTCGCATGTTCCGCGGCGAAGACGTCGCGGCGCTCGAGCTTGATGGAGCGTCGGCCGGGACGAGCGTCGGAGCTGGCGAATATCGTCGAGCCCCTCCGCTTCGGGATAGCCCCGCCTTCCTCGTCACCGGCGTCGCCCTCGACTCCGGCGTTCTCCTCGTGCTCTTGGTGGGGCGCCCGTTCCTCCCCGGTGCGTAACGAACTTCTTCATCAACGAGCAGTCCTTCATCGGGTGCTTGACGGGGAACTCATGGTTGGGGCACGGCCCGTTCCACTTTTTCTCGAAGTGGTTCGGTGGGTCTTTGTTGGGCTGCTTGCCGCCCTTCTTCTCGGTCGCGGCCACCATGGGACCATCGCTTGACCGTGACTTGTTCTTGTTGGGCTTGGAGGCGGAGGGGCCTCCACCGGCGTTACCGTCGACCCGCTTGCCTTTCCCCTTCTCGGGGGTATCGCGATGAAGTAGGGCTCCCCGCCTCCTCGCCCGAAGCGTGGCTTGTGGCGATATCGAGGAGCACCCGAGCCGTTCACGGGCAGCTACGTCCCAGCTCGTGGACGAGAGCCTCGCAGTTTGTTCCGGAGAGGAACGCACCCACGACGTCCGCGTCGACGACGTGGGGAAGCCCATTGCAGCGCCGGAAAAGCGCCTAATCTAATCCCGGAGTGGCTCGTTCGGCTTTTGCCGACGGTTCTTCAACTCCCGGGGATTGCTCGGACGAGCACACGTGGCCTAGAAGTTAGCCACGAATACCTCTCGCAGTCCGCCGACAAACATATCCGGTTCGCGGGCAGGTGCTCTAGCCAAGTTCGCGCCGATGGCGAGATATTGTGGCAAGTTTTAAATGATGGCGAGGTCATCATTCGCGCCGCCCGCCCGACGAGCGAGGCGATAGTCCTCTAGCCGGAGGGAGGGATTTGACTCCCCGCGTACTTAGCAACCGTCGTTGGTGGACGAAACGCCGTGGGAAAGTCGCACCCCCAATGGCGGAACTAAAAACCCTAGGCCGCAGGGGGTCGGGGCTCCGGCTCCGATCGTCCTCAACGTCGCCCGGCCACCACGCCGACGGTGACGGACAAGCTGTTGGCCCGCGTCATCTTGGGCGCGTCGTGCGCTGCGCCGATGCGAGAATGCACCGACCGCCCGGCCTCGGGTTGGCCCTGGCTGTGCAGGTTGCCGCACGAAGCGTGTACCGAGCCTCTCGCCCGGGAGGCGTAACGGCTGGCGCCGGCACGCTGGTTTGACAGCCGCAGCGCGCCGCAGATGAACTCTCTCGCGTGCTGCTCCGCTGCCTTGGCGAGAAGCGCGACCATCTCCCTCTCGCACTCGTTGTGCTTCCGAAGTTGGCTGCAAGGGGAGGGTTTGCAGCAACGCTGCTGCCGCGGCGACGTTCCGCCCGAGCACGGGGAAATGTCTGGTGTGCGTCGCCTTCATCGTTGGCGATTTGTTGGTTGACGCGGCGAGATCTTTGCCACGCGTTGCACTCCGCGTGCCGACGCTGCTGTTCTAGCTCCCGCTCCACCGACGCCGCCTCCTCCGCGAGGCTGCAGCGAACTTCCTCCGGCTCCGGCTTCCGACCCGAAAGCGAGCTTGCAAGTAGTCACCGCCCGGAGGCGCGGTGTGTGCGCGCCGAGCCGCCGATGTCCCCGGAGCGCCGGGCTCCGGCGCGGCTGGTCCGCCTTCGCTCGCGCACCTGCTCCTGCAGCATGGACCATGTTGCATTCGCGGGCGGGGCCGTGATTCATATTACTCGCTGCCCCGATCCGAGTCTTCCTCCTCCCCCACGTCGAGGAGGTCGAAGAAGGACTCGGAAGGATGGATGACCATCCTACGAATTCTCCAACCGTGGGGCCCGTTAGCCGTAGGGGAGCGCTTCATGGGAACCGTGGCTGCATGAAAGCACAACCCGGGGTCATGCCCGCGGCTGCCAGCTGCCGCGGGACCGTCACTTCAGCAGCGACGCGAGTGGCCATAGGGGCCAACGGCGCCGGCGGCTCGGCGCGTACCGGCGTCCGCTCGACGGTGGCAACGAAATCCGGGCACTCAAAGCGCACCGTGGTGCCGGAGCCCGAAGGAAAGCTAAGAGCTAGCCATGCGTGCCATGGGAGAGGAGAAAAACAACGAAAACGCGCAACAGCCCCTACCCGGCGCGCCAACCGTCGGTGTTCGAACCACCGGCTAGTAGAATTTGTCCCGGGGCCACGCGTTTTTGGCCGGATGGTACACAAGGGAAGACACCGGGGTTTAGACCGGTTCGAGAAAGCTCTCTACGTCCGGTTGGGGTTGTGTCGCGGCGCTCGTGTTCCTTGCGTCAAACAACAACGGCGTACAAAGGAGATGGGAGAGGAGCGTGCTCCAAGTCCCGAGTTATGCGGTCCGTGAGTGAGTCCGGTCGTTCGTGCGTGTGCGGAATGTGAGCGTATATGTCCGTATAGAGAATCGAGAGACTCCTCCCCTTTATAGCCTCGGGGGTAGAGCTCGAGTTACGGGAGAGAGGGAGAGGGAAGTAGTCGTAGACTCGTCGAATGCTTGTGCCGTCCCGTCGGTCTTCCTCCCCGTGCGTACTTGAGTAGGTTGATTGGGCCGTCGTTTCGTTCCTCGTAGCTCGCCGCTTCGGGGTTGGAGTCTTCCGTGTACCGGCGGAGCCATGGGCGATGTCATGGCGGAGTGGTTGGAGGGGACATGCCATTCCCATCCTTTCTTGTCGGACGTATTGATGGCGAGCCCGAGGTCGAGGTCGCGGGGCAACTCGTCGTGCCTCGAGCTTGCCGGCGAAGGTCGTGCGGGACGGAGGGTAGCTCGAGCCCGACCTCGAGCTACACCCGTCGACAAGTATGACGGGGTGGTCGTACCGACGTACGTCGGATGATGATGGCCACGCCGGAGTCTTCGGTCCACGCTAACTCGCCGAGCTACGGGGACGGCGCTTCCCATCGGCGTTGTCCGACGGGAGCGGTGGCGGTGGCAAGAGGGATGGAGTATGAGCCCGCATCAATGATTGCCGAGTAACACACACGTGGGCGTCGGGGCAGGTGCGGTTAATGCGGTTGGTTGTCGAGTTCGAGGTCGAGCTCGAAGGTCGAGGGAGGCAAGGTCGTGCGGGACGAGCCTCCTCGAGTGAGGCGGGCTGGGTCGTGCGAGGCGAGCCGCGTCGAGCTTGACGAGCAAGGTCGAGTTCGTCACCCCTTGACTTGTTTTCCGACGGCGTCGTACAGAGTGGGCCCAACCTCATCCGCCGATGAGGTTTCATTAATCCTCTATTAAGTAGGTTCGAAGGGCGCCACGTGGCGGCGCTAATCTTTCTCCCAGACAAATAATTTCGTCTTATTGTAAATTAAGTAAAATTATTTTGAATTACTTTGAATTATTTCAAAATTATTTTGAATTATTTCAAAATTATTTGAATTATTTCAAAGTTATTTGAATTATTTCAAAATTATTGTGAATTATTTTGATTTACTTTGGTTATTTTAGGGCAATATTATTTTTAATTATTTTAATTTATTTTATTAATTTTTGGGTCTTTTGAATTAATTTAGTTTATTTTATTTATTTTGAATTTTTTTCATTTATTTGAATTATTCTGATTTATTCTGAATTATTTTCATATATTTTGATTTATTTTTGATTATACTTGAGTTATTTTCATTTATTTTGAATTATTTTTAAACTATTCTGAGTTTTTTTATTTATTTTAAATAACTCCAAATTAATTTAATTAAGTTAAGTCAATCGAGCTCGTAATAGCGAGTCGCTGATGTCATCCGCCCGCTATTACAGGCTGGACCCGCGTGTCGATGGATGACCACGCGTGCCCGATCGGATGTGGTTTAGTACCACATCACCCACGCAAGGGTGCGTCGCCTCGTTTATAAACACCGTCGCTTCAGCCCATTCAAATTCCTTTGAAATTTGATAGGTCTGCTTGTTTGTGGCTCTGTTTGACGGGCTTTGTTGGTCCATGGGCCCGTGAAGTTGGGCCACTTATGAACCGGTTTGAGCCCAGTGATAGGATTGGCTTAGTAATGGTGGCCCATTAGTAGCAGGTACCAATTTTTTTAATTTCCGAATAATCAGAAGATTAAATAAAATATATAAATAATAAGAAAATTAATAAGGAACACATAATAAGAAAATAAATTAAATAAAAGTAATAAGGAAATAAAGTAAGAAAATAAATTAAAAAACAATAAAAATGTGGTTATATGTATATCAATATAATGAGAAGATTAAAAAATATATATAAATAATGCGAAAATTAATAAGGAACACATAGTAAGAAAAAAATTAAGTAAGTAAAAGTAATAAGGAAATTAAGTAAGAAATAAATTAAAAAAAATAAAAATTTGGTTATATGTATATCAATATAATGAGAAGATTAAATACAATATATAAATAGTAAGAAAATTAATAAGGAACACATAGTAAGAAAATAAATTAAGTAAGTAAAAGTAATAACGAAATTAAGTAAGAAAATAAATTAAAAACAATAAAAAAGTGGTCATATGTATATGAATACAAGTGGATAATAAAGAACGATACAAATTTATTCATGATCCAAATATTAGATTAATATAATATTAAAAGTGCATAATAAAATTCAAATTGCATTAAAAATTTTGTAGATATTATATTAATACGAATAAAAGTGGATAAAAAATATAAATTACATAATAATTGTTTAATTAAAAAAACCAACAATCTTAATTAACTCATGGCCCACATATATTATATGAATGTATCAATAAAGTGGATAATAAAATACAAATTACATTTAATTAAAATTTCATGATATGTCACAAATACTAATTAGGCATTACACAACAATACTATATATCAGCCATTAACCAACTTTCCGTTGCGCCCATCGTCATCAAGCACGCATGTATGGTGCCGGTGAAGTATAAGCTGAGCTGTGTTTGAATGAGTTTTAACTTTTTCACATTTTGAAGTCCAATAGTTCTTTGTTTCCCGGAGAGAACAATATGTTTCTTTTCATGCTCGTGGTCGAGTACATAAAACACTTGTGCAACACGTTCCGGAGTACCCAAGGATCATCTTTATGGCCTACATTATTGAGGCAAACGAGAGTGAAGCCATATTCATCTACCTCTACACCTTGTGGATGCTTTACCCATTAACACTTAAATATGGATATCTTTACGGTAGTCCCATAGGTGAGTTCCCAAATTTCTTCAATATACCCATAATAGGTGTTCTCATTCAACGTGTTGTCCTGTGTCGTTACACTAATAGCACTATTTTTGTTCTGACTTTTCCTGTCCTTTTCCCTAGTGTAAAATGTAAAACCACTAATATCATAGCCTTGCCATGTTGTAACTAACTCGTTGTGGACCCCTAGCCAATAGATGCATTGTGTTTTCATCCCTTGTTTCACCAATTGGGATGTTTTGGTCCTTCAACCACCCTGTAAAACTTGTCTTGTGCTTTTTCATGATCCAATCCTCGGAGCAATTTTCATTTTCTGCACGAAGTTGCTCTAAGTGTTGTCTGGATGTACGGCTCAACAAGTCGTAAGCTGTTGCAGGAGGCTGAAATGTGCTTGACTCACCAATTGATAGTTCTCGTCGTTATATCTTTTCTTTCATGTGGTTACTTGACCGAAAATTCTTCCTTCATGGCGTGATTTCTGTAGACCAATTGTTTTTCATCTTCATTGTAATCATTGTAAAACTCAAGAACCTATTCGATCGTATATCCCTCTATCATGGAACCCTCAAGGTGAGCCCGGTTGCGAACATGTCCCTTCATAATGGACATAAAGCGCTCATACGGAAACATATGATGCGAGTAAGCGGGGCCAAGAACAGCAATCCGATCAGCTAAGTGAATCATATAGTGCTCCATCAAATCAAAGAAAGATAGTGGCATACACATCTCTAGTTGGCACATTGTCTCTATCATCTCTTTACGTATCGTGTCAAGCTCGGGAAGGCTTATCACCTTCTTAGATATTGAATTTCAAAAATAACTCATCCAAATGATAGCCAACTTGATATGAGGTTGCTTAGCAACCCTAATTGTGACTGTGAGAAACAACGAAAGCATCATATGACACTCATATGTGTTGTAGCCACTTATCTTCAAGTCACTCATTGATACGAGCTTCTTTATGCTTGAACAGAAACCTCGTGGGGACTTTTATCCCCACCAGTGTACATCCAAGATCGATTTTTCATCTTTCTATACACATGTATCGTAAATAAAGAAATGAATAATAATTAAAATCTAAGTCAAAAAGGAATTATATGCTAAAAAGCAAAAGTAAAGGCTATATTACACGTTCATAATAAAATCTAGACACAAGGATATTACATACTATAGTTACGTGTGATTTAAAAGTTAATAATAAAATCTCTACATAAATTACTGTTAAAAAAAGATTTATAAATAAAACCTGGATCCAAAACTAGGTCTAGATCCAAAACTAGATCCCTACATATAAAAGCCTACATATATGTATGGAGAGGGTAAGTTTAAGTAATAAACAACCTATGATATGCATAGGGAGCACTAACCATGCCATTTATAGGTAAAAAAATGAATCCAACCCCTAGGAAAAGTAACCATAAAAAAAGAGACTAAAACTATGGTTAAACACAAAAAAATACATGGAACGGTATGGATTTACCTCCTAGAACAATATCCTTCCAAAAAAAACAGGTTCAAAACCTTCCCCCCCCCCCGCCCCTTTTTTTGGCTTTTTCCGCCCTCCGTACGGACAGCTCGTCCGTGAGCTCGCGAAACGGAGGTCCTGTCGGGAGGAAGGGGACGAATTTATACATTGTTGCCTTCAATAGCGGGCATGATGACGTCACCCTGGCGACGATATTACAGGATCCCCGTAATAACGGACCTAGTGACGTCACACGCGGCCGCTATTGCAGGCTACCCGATAATATGGGTTGGTAGTGACGTCATCGCGAGGCCGATATTAAAGACTCGACCATTAATAGCGGCCGACAGGTGACGTCACCGGTGACCGCTATTACTGGATGACCTCCATCTGTAATAGCGTTGCCTCCGATGACGTCATCTATGCCCGCTATTGCGGTGAACCCTGCAATAGCGTTACACCTTGATAACGTCGGCAATGGCACCCATCAATAGCGTTTTTTTGTGCCTGCTATTGCTGGAAAGTGTCCCCCGATATTGCTGGCTCCTTTTGTAGTAGTGACGGTTGACCTCGCCAAGAAGGCTAATCCCTGCATGCGAATCAACAACACAAGCAAGAACACGAAAGAACGCAACCAAATTTGCAGATGCATGATTAATCTCACGTGTTGGGATCTCACAAACCGATGAACGCAAAACTGCGTAAGCAGAATAATCTAAGCAAAACCCAACCCTAACATGGGTGGTGGCTGCTGTTAATAAAGACTCCCCTAATGGGGTCAAATGAGATACACGGCCCAAAGTCCAAAAACGGTGACGCAACACCAAAGCAGATTCTGGACGACCCACTATTTCGATGATTTCCGGCGACCCCAGACGAATTTTGACATGAGACCAGACCCACTGGAAAGCTTATGAAATTATCTTTCCATCCATATGTAGAACGTCCAAATCCGACATCGTATGCGATCTATGTGTCTATTTTAATTCAGACTGTCCCTGGACTCCGAAACAGACTCGAAGACGACATGATTTGGGCCTCCACAATGCCTTGCACCCTCTTGCTGGACCTCCACGCCTCCAAGCCCTCTTCCATTCATATTATGAACCTCTCCTTTATTTCTAATCATAATAAAATCATTAGGTAGCAAACTATTCTCAAAATTATGAATGGAAAGACTTAGGAACGAGCTCACCTCTAAATTCAATTGTCGGGCGGGAGCTCTAGGGATTGGTCCTTCAGCGGAGAAGTGTCATTTGTATCCAAAGGAGTGATGTCCTCATCATCCTCCCCCTCTTGAATTGGAGTCGTCCTCGACTCAAGCTCATGCTCCTCACCCAAATAAGGCTTCAAATTTGCAATGTTAAAAGTGGAACTAACTCCGAACTCCGGAGGCAACTCAAGTTTATATGCATTATCATTAATCTTCTCAATTATCTTGAAAGGACTAGCAGCTCTAGGCATTAACTTAGACTTTCTCAACTAGAAAACCGATCATTTCTCAAGTGCAACCATACTAAATCACCCGGTACTAATTTAACTTCCCTTTTATCCTTACTACCAGCAATCCTATACTTTTCAGTCACCTTTTCAATGTTGTGCTTAGTTGTTTCATGCATTTTTAAAATAAACTCAGCACGTCCCTTAGCATCAAAGTGAACTCTCTCACTAGTAGGCAAAGGCAAAATATCAATAGGAGCACAGGGATTAAAACCATACACTACCTCAAAAAGACTTACCTTGGTGGTCAAATGTGTTGCACGATCATATGCAAACTCCACATGAGGCAAACATTCCTCCCACATCTTCAGATTTGTCTTTAAAATAGCTCTCAACATGGTGCCCAATGTGCGGTTCACTACCTCGGTTTAGCCATCGGTTTGTGGGTGACATGTTGTAGAGAACAACAACTTCGTTCCTAACTTATTCCATAGGGTGCGCCAAAAATGACTCAATAATTTGGCATCACGATCCGAAACAATAGTAGAAGGCATACTATGCAAGCGAACAATCTTTGAAAAATAGGTCAGCAATATGAATAGCATCATCACTCTTATGACAAGGTATAAAGTGAGCCAACTTAGAAAATCTATCCACCACAACAAAAATACTATCGTTCCCCCTCTTAGTCCTAGGCAGTCCTAAAACAAAATCCATAGAAATATCCGCCCAAGGTATTGAAGGAACGGGAAGAGGCATATACAAACCATGTGGATTCAAGCGAGACTTCGCTTTTTGACAAGTAGTGCAGCGAGCCACAAAATGTTCAACATCTGTTCTCAATCGTGGCCAAAAGAAGTGTGTGGCCAACACATCCGCCATCTTCTTTGCACCAAAATGTCCCATCAATCCGCCTCCATGCGCTTCCTGTAACAACAAAAGACGAACGGAACTAAGCTGGATTGCAAAGGCGGTTAGCTCTAAACAAATATCCATCATTTATCACAAACTTGTTCCATGTACAACCCTCTCTACAATGCAGCAAAACATCTTTAAAATCAGCATCAAGAGCATATGCGACAACCAAGGTGTGACAACGTAGTGTATCGTCTAGACAAAGCATCAGCAATCACATTATCCTTCTCTTTTTTATGCTTGATAATATAAGGAAAAGACTCAATAAACTCAATCCACTTAGCATGTCTACGGATCAAATTACTTTAAGAGCGAATATACTTAAGCGATTCATGATCGAGAATGAATAACGAATTCCTTAGGCCATAAATAGTGACGCCAGGTTTGCAAAGAACATACAAGAGCATACAATTCTTTATCATACGTAGAATAGTTCAAAACAGGGCCAATTATCTTTTCAGTAAAATAAGCAATAGGTTTGCCATTTTGTATCAAAACACCACCAATGCCAATACCACTAGCATCACACTCAAGTTCAAAAATCTTACCAAAATCTGGAAGTTGCAGCAGCGGTGCGTGTGTAAGCTTGTCCTTCAAAGAGCTAAAGGACTCTTCTTGTGCTTTGCCCCATTGAAACACAACACCCTTCTTTGTCAACTCATGCAATGGTGCAGCAATGGTGCTGAAATCTTTGACAAAGCGGTGATAGAACCCTACAAGACCAAGAAAACTTCGAACCTGTGTGATGGTTTGGGGCTGCGACCAGCTAGCAATAGCGTCAATTTTCTTGTCATCCACCTCTATATACTGTGGAGTAACAACATAGCCAAGAAAAGAACAATGAAATGAATCAACACTGAATGTCAAACTTGGTGAAGTTTCTGCATTCGAACCTTGTCCGACTAGCACAGGAATTTCATAAAACTTGCTATTCTGCATGGATCCACCACGCATTCCTAGCCATATTCCACCTAAAGCACGTATAGCATCCTAGGAACATCATGTATCCATCATCTAGGCAAGGGAATCAAAGAAACTCCTAATCCTTGGAAGTTGACCTTAAACCCTAGGGGAGAGGGAGGGATAAGATGAAAACCTTCAATCCAAGTGAGGACTCGGATAAAGTCCGATGAGGAGGACGTCTTCCCCCACAAAGAATCGTGCTTTCACCGGAGGAGAAGGGAGATAGCCATTGGAGCCTTGGAATCGCCGGTTGGGAGAGAAGAGAGAATGTAGTAGTTTTTATGGGAGCATAGAGATGAAGGGGTATGGGAATTTTGTGATAAGGGCGGAGTCCCATGGCGTCGGACATTGTCCGACTTGACATGGGGGAACCGGACACTATCCGACCGAAAATGGCAGAAAGTCCTCCAAAAAAGCTTTTCTCTCTTGATCTCAAATAATTCTATGAACATGTGCTAGAAGTTTCATTGGATGTAACCAGCCACAAACAATAATTCCAACAATGATTACATCCAAATCCACATGATCCAAAGATCAAGAAACAAATAATTTTGAAAATCAAAACATACAAGTTTTTTCAAGAATTTTATATTTTGGAAAACAATTTCTCTAGATCACGAGCAGATGTGCAACATTTCAAACCACATTACTAGAATCAAGGATATTCAACTCACTCCTTATATGGCAAAACCTACTTTCATCTAGTGGCTTGGTGAAAATATCGGTCGGTTGTTCTTTGGTTCTCACATGACGCACTTCAATATCCCCTTTTATATAATGACCTCTCAGGAAATGATGGTGGATGTCTATATGCTTTGTGCGCGGGTGCTCAACGGGGTTATATGCAAGCTTTATGGCACTCTCATTGTCACATAGGAGTGGAACACCTGTTCAACTTGTAATTGTAATCCCTTAAGAGTTTGTCGCATCCATAATAGTTGTGCACAACAACTATCGGCTGCAACATACTCCGCTTCGGCCATGGATAGAGCAACGAAATTGAAAAGGAAATCCCTAATGCATTCATACCATGCTCTTGGTGCTTGCTGAAGCCCATAGAGCGCCTTATGGAATTTGTATACATTGGTAGGATACTTGGGATCTTCAAAGCCCGGTGGTTGCTCCACATACGCTTCTTCTTTGATTGGCTCATTGAGGAAACCACTTTTCACATCCATTTGATACAACTTGAAGTTGTGATGTGTGGCAAAGGCAAGTAATATTCTTATTGACTCAAGCCTTGCCACGGGGGCAATGTTTCATCAAAATCCAATCCTTCTACTTGTGAGTATCCTTTTGCCACTAACCTCGCCTTGTTCCTTGTCACCACACTTGTCTTCATTTTGTTTATTGTGAAACACACATTTGGTGCCCACAACATTCTTGTCCTTTGAGCTTTTCTCCGAGTCCACACTTCATTTCTTGTGAAGTTTTTCAGTTCTTCTTGCATAGCCATCACCCAATCCGAATCTCCGAGTGCATCGTCAACTCTAAATGGCTCCATAGAAGAGACAAAAGAGTAATGTTCACAAAAAATGCAAACTCGAGATCTAGTGATTACCCCCTTATCAATGTCACCAAGAATTTGTTCCACGGGGTGATCACGTTGCACACATTAGGAACTCTTGGATGTGGTGGACGTGAGCTTGCTTGACAACCATCTTTATCAACCTCTTGACCATGCCTTCTTGGATCATCAACTTGTGCTTGAGCATGATCTTCATTGCCAACTTCGTGATCTTGATCATCTTGATCGTGATTTGTGCATGGTTGGTCTTGACTTGAGCGAGAGGGTTGATCTCCATCATCATTTTGCTCTTGTGATCTCACGTCACCAATGGCCATCTTCTTGATTGCGTGTCTAGGAGCTTCAACATCTACATTTTCAATAATAACTTGCTACCCTTGAGAGCCGTTAGATTCATCAAACGTCACGTCCCGTGCAATTTCAACACAACCGGTGGTTTTGTTGAACACACGATAGGTGTGACATTTGATCCATACCCAAGCAAGAAACCTTCATCGACTTTAGGAGAGAACTTTGAGGCCTTGGGTTTCTTGTTGAGCATAAAGCACTTGCTCCCTAAAACACGGAAATACGAGATATTAGGCTTTTTACCGGTTAGTAGCTCATATTGAGTTTTCCTCGAAGTCGATGGAGATACAACCGGTTGGTGGTGTGACATGCGGTCTTGACGGCTTCGGCCCAAAAGCGATCGGATGTCTTGGACTCATCAAGCATGGTTTGTGCCATCTCTATGAGAGTTCGTTTCTTCCTTTTGTGTGACACCCCGGTGTCACGAATGTCTCAACTCAAAATTCTACAATTACCTAATGACTTTGCCCCAATATAAAAATTTTGGTCACATGCATAGTGATTTGAATTGCAAATTCAAATAAATTAATATTGAGTTGAACTACAAGTCAATATTTTTCCTATAACAATTGCACCTGGCAAAAATATATATTGTAGAGCAAGTCACATGAAAAATCTGGGAATAAGTCCCGTGTCTTTTGGATCAGTAGAACTCCCTATACAAATTCAAGAAGTTTAGCTTTTACCCCTTTTTGAAGAATTATCAAAGTTAAACCAGAGGGAGTTTCGGCTCAAACTTTTCGTGCATGTCTAATCCAAGTGAAGTACTACATGCTAGTATTTTTGTTTGGGATTTTTGAGCAAGGGAAGTAATATATTTAGGCCTTTACTTTTGCCAAAAACCCACAAACGAGAAAATAGAAAAGATACTTTGGAATATTCCCTCGGGCCCACATGTCGGCGTCTTCTTCTTTCTCTGTCTTCCTCCCACTCCCGACCATGGCAGGAAACGAATGCCACTTGCCCTCCCGCGTGGCGCGCGTCCTCTGCTCGCCCCCCCAAGCCGGCGCCCCTCAAGCCGCTCCTCTCCTCACACCGGCTCTCGCTCTCTGCCTCACTCACTCCCTCTCTCTCCCGCGAGCACAGCAGCAAACGCCCATCTCGGTGAGCCTCTTCCCTTGAATCCTCCTCCCGTGCGTGCGCGTTAACCCGCCGCACCTCCACGACCCGTTCGCACCCCTTCTCCTTGGCTAGGCGAAGCCGTGTACAACTTTTCCCCAACCGCCGGCCGCCGGCCACCTGCGCTCCACCGACGCCGGCTCGTCCGGGAGCCCCTCCTTCGAATACAACTCGATGCCGGTGATCTCCTTCCCCCACCGAAGCTCGCGGTTCAACAAACCGGTCCTTTCCTCCACCACCGCGAGCTCCCGACGCCGTCGGACCTTCGTCTCCACCCTGAACCGCCGTTGAGGTATCTCTCGGTGAAGCTCCACCCTGCGCACCACCCCCAAGCACCTCGCCTCGCCGTGCGCAACACGTTGGTGAGCTCCCCTCGCGCTTGGCCCATCTCCGGCAGCTCCCTCCGCCGTGCGCCGCCCAACTCCGGTGAGCCACCCCACGGGCCACACGCCCTGGATCCAAAATGGCCCATAGCCACACTCGATCCCATCCTTGTGGCCCTCTCGTGTGTCTACGACTCGATTGGTTCGATTTAAATCTTGTAATGGCATTTTTGTAAAATGTCTAGGAAATTGAATTAATTTAGAAAAATCATAACTTAAGATTTAGAGCTCCAAATTGAGCAAATCCAATTTTGTTAGATTCCTTTTAAAGAGAACTATTTAATGGTGTTGATGAACTCCGTGTTTGCTGTATAGTTTTTCCAGAATAATTATAAGTTTGTAAACCCTATTTAATTAATATCTTTTTTATCTAGAAATGCAAATGATGCAAACTAAAATGTTTTGGACTCCTCTGGACATGCCCTTTCATATGGTGCGTCATATTCATAATGTTCCTGCATGTATATCATGGTATTCTTAATTCTTGGTTTATCATATTTAAATTCCAATAATTAATTTATGCATCAAATAAATGTAATACCAGAGCCTAAATGTCACTAATAGCATGTAGTATCACCATGTTTTAGGATGTGTTCATATGTGGAACCAATAAATTCCTAATGAATTTTTGTTAGTAAATACCGTTGCTTTTATGTTTAAAGTTAAATCTCTCCACATAAAATGATGAAACTTGTTTATTATTTTGTTATGTCCTGTATATAGCTTTTGTATAATGCATATGTACAGAACCTTTGCAAATGTGATCATGTCATTTAAATGCCTTTAATTATTATGATTAAGTACTTCATTATTACATGTGATAATGAAAGGATACTTTAAAATAAATTTATATTTAAACATATGTCTTCAAGAACCATCTTACGTAAGATATCAATTCTGTTTTTGAATGTATCATTCATACATCGACATCATCCATATTGTTTGCATGTCTTTGCATTCATCGATATTGACATCTCGTTAATTTAGGAAACGTTGAGGTACCGGTTGAGGATCTTCGAAGGATATCTCTCTCAATCAAGACCCGACACTCGAAGACCCTAACTCTGTTGTAGTAGCTCGAGGCAAGCCCCGTTGCATCCTCCCAGTTTTAAAGTTTTTATTTTCAGTATCACAATTGCTAGACTGTCTAGAATGTATTGTGCATTAAGTCTAGGTATTTGGCTGAAAATCCACTTGCATTGTCCCCGGATGAATCCTATGTAGATGTTATACTGGTATAGTTAGCCTACTAGAATATTTGCTATGCTTAATTCTAGTATCAACGGTACACAAGGTCAATTACTCAAATGTTAGTAGAACAAGTTGTTAATCACATGCTTAAGTAAATGGAACCGAACGAGTTTGTTTTGGAAAGAGCGAAGGCAAGGGCCTGGATAGGGTTTGTCTCGCAAGGTGGCAGACCGTTCGTGTAAACAACTAAAAGTTGAGACGTGGATGGGCCAGTAGAGGAAAGGGCAAGCACATGTGCCTTGCGAGGGCATGGTTTGCAAGGTTGTAGCCCCGTCCGTGTCGGTTAAGGACCGTATCGTTGTTGGCCCCTTCGAACAAGTTTTGAACTGTACCGAGTACATGCTAGTTTTATTGTGGACTAGTAAGCGTATATAGCACTCGGATGTTGTACTATGGAAGATAACCCTGGTCTTCGGTCGTTGTGCCCGCGCAAGGAGTGGTTAGTAGGCTCACGACGTTACCGATGAGTTGCTGGCCACTTTGGAGATCCGGTACCCTTCCCGCTTGAATGACACCTTTGTGAAAGGTTGAGATACGTGTTCTTAAATGATGCGTATGTCGTGTGCTTCGGGTTTTTCCCAGCTGGTGTAAAATTGATACGTATCACTGTCCCTCACGATAATGAGTACCCGCTTGTTCACCGAGTCACATCGTAGAAATAACTTGAATTAAAATTCTAAATGATAATGGTACTTGCTCGGTTATTGTTGTTGATGAGGTTACTTTGATATATTTATGCTACACTTGTATTTATGTTTCTCTTGCATGATCACTGAATTTATTTATCTAAGATTAAACTTGGCAATAATATTGAAAGTAAGGATCCATTGTTTAGTCGTTGTTTTATATCCTGAAAATCAGTACACTCCTCGGAGCCTTGCATGTCTAGGAGTCGGTTTTGTGAACCATTTGACGGGTCGGTCTAGTTGAGCTTTAGTTGCTCGGGCTTTGTGCCTATGTTGTTTTTCGGATAATACGAGATGATGCATATGAGTTGCTCGTTGGTGTACTGCCTCGGGACCTGCAGATCCCATAGGGTTGGTCTTCTCACCGGGAAGCCTAGCCTTGCCGCTGCTTGTATTTGGCTACGTGATTATCCGTATGGACTCGGATTAATCACCACCGCATGTATCGTCGAGATGTATATTTGTAGACGTTCATTTCCGCTTCCGCTTCCGCATTTTTAGAACTGAACTTGTTTAATTTCTGCTGCACTAAACTCTGGTGTAAAATGATGTTAATTTCCGCTATGTCATATTTGAACTTCGTCGGTTGTTGTATTATCTTGTGTCCGCTTAAACAGCACCTCGGGATCTTCGATCCGTGGGTCGGTCTGTCTCATTTCGGCCACCCCATTTCATTGAGGGGAGTAGGGTGCCGAAACCTCATGCTTGATGCATTCCTCATCAAGGTACTCTTTAACTTGCGTGTTCTTGAATTCGGTGCCGTTGTCACTTCTTATGGCCTTGATCTTCACTTCATATTCATTTTGTGCTCTTTTCAAGAATGTCTTGAGCACTTCCTTCACTTCACCTTTATCATGCAAACAGAATACCCATGTGAAGCGAGAATAATCATCAACAATGAGAAGGCCATATTTGTTACCACTAATATTTATGTAGGCAACGGGACCGAAGAGATCCATGTGTATCATCTCCAAAGGCCTTGTTCTGGTCACAATGTTGTTGGATGGATGTGATGCTCCTACTTGCTTTCCGGCTTGACATGCGCTACAAATTTTATCTTTCTCAAAGCAAACATCCGTTAGTCCAAGAATGTGAGCGCCCTTTTGGTGTTTGTGAAGATTTCTCATACTCGACATGGACTATTCGTCTATGCCACAACCATCCCATGTCGGACTTTGCAACTAAGCATGTGTCATGTTTAGCTTTATCCGTGGTGAAATCCACAACATAAACCTTTCCTTTAAGCACATCCTCAAAAGCAATCGAGCCATCACTTCTCCTTGAGACAATCACACCCTTATCATTTAACAAGCAATTGTAACCCATTCCACAAAGTTGTGAAATAGACAACAAATTGAAATCAACGTTGTCCACAAGCATAACCTTTGAAAGAGAATGCGGAAAAGTTAAAGGAATGTTACAATAACCCAACACATATCCTTTTCCATTGTCTCCAAAGGTGATGTACTCACTTCTTTCTTTGCTTGGCTCGAATGACTCGAACATTTTCTTGTCTCCGGTCATATGATCGGTGCATCCACTTTGGATCACCCAACTTGAACCGTCGGAGGAGTATTCCCACAAGACAAATTTAATCTTTGTTTTTAGGTACCCAAATTTGTTTGGGTCCTCTCACATTAGTAACAAGTGCCTTGGGCATCCACACAAGAGATATGTAACTCTTATTGCGTGGCCCAACATATTTTACATAGACACGGCCATGCATGTTCCTCATTAGCACATAAGTAACATCGAAATCATTAAAGAGGGCACAAGAAGGGTTAGGCACATTAGTACGCAAATCACAAATAAGAGAAGATTTGTTAGTGTTCTTGCTTTGCTTCTCCTTCTTGACTTGCTTCTTTTGGTATTCGCCCTCCTTGGTGAACTTGATAAATTTGGTGCCATTCTTGTTTTCTCTTGCATTGTGCTTGGCACCACGGTCATATCCAATGCCATCCTTCACATGTGGTCATCTTGCATTTGTGTATGCACCCCTTGCATACTCGGCCTTGGCATCTTCATTGACTTTCTTTTTGCTTTGTGGTTGTCCCTCAAGCACTTGCACTTGCTTCTTCAAATCATCTATGATCTTGATGTTTGTTGCAAATGCTTCATCATCAAACTTGTAGCACCTAGGACAACCATTGCTAGATGAGGGGCAAGACGAAGCTTGAGAGGAAGTAGTTTTACACTTAAGTGCCTCAAATTGCACTTTAAGAGAATTGTGAGTCTTTTGCAAGTCATCACACTTCTCTTGAAGTGACACATTTGTGTCTTTAAGTGTCTCACTAATATTTTCCTTAACCTTGAGGGACTTCACCAAGTCCTCATTTTTCTTCCTCTCAATTTCTAGGAGTTTCTTGAGTTTAAGGACCCTTTTCTTTTCCTCAACAAGCATTTCTTCTTGTTTCTCAAGAATCTCCCCTTGCCTCTCATTAGCCTCCTTTTCCTGTTTAATGATATCCAATAATTCAAACGTGTTAGGAATTTGAGAACTTCCATTAGCGTTTACCTTGCAGCCTTTGGCCATCATGCACCTGTGCCCGGTGTCATCTTCATCATCGGTCAAGCTTCCAAACAAGGAGGTGTTGGTGGGGGTGATCCCTATGGCAAGTGATGCAATGCCTCCCTTCTCACCATCAGATTCCGACGAAGGAGGAAGATGATCCATGTCACACCCGGTTTTAACGACCAAAACCGAATGCATCCGTATGTGTGCCCGGGAACAAGTTTTCACGCACACGGGACAAATTAATGTGATAAAAGAACAATGTCTTTATTAAATTGAATACTTACATCGATATTGTCTCAAAGGACTAAATACAAATATACGCTAGCGGAAGACTCCATAACACCATAGGCAATCGACCGGGGTTTGGCACGCCTAGACCTTTCTCATCGGTGGTCTTCTCCATCTTCCGAGCAGCAGTAGTTTGTAGCAAAAGGGAAATAGCAAGAGTGAGTATATGTCGTACTCGAGCAAGTGTGGGAATACATGACATGTAAGCTGAATGAAAGGAAGGCTAACACATGGTTTGCATCGAAAGCACCTACACTAGTCAACTTATTTTAAACAACCTATTTACTAAGTGAATATGAACCAACAGAGCTACCCCACTTGTCAACCACTCGCAAGCTACCCTACTTGCAGTAAACAACACCTACAAGTTACCCCGCTTGTAGCAAATCACACTACGAGGTTACCCCGCCCGTAGCCAACCACACTACAGGTTACCCCGCTCGTAGCTAACCACACTACAGGTTACCCCGCCCGTAGCCAACCACACTACAAGTTACCCCGCTTGTAGCATCCTACGAGTTACTCCACCCGTCCATACCCTCTAGTTCTCGTGAGGATCCGGGCCGTTCGTGACCGTGAACACGGCTGTTATAACAGTTTTATACTCTGCAGAGGTGACACAACTTTACCCACAGGTCGGTGATTCCATCGCCCGTCGGTGACTAAAACCTCCATTATACCAAGCACACTTCCTTAGGTGTGAGGCCAAGAGATCACCACAAGATCTTTCGAAGGACTTCCCGACTTGCAAAACGCCCATGCTAAGGTTTCACCGCCGTAAAAGTGACGCATCACCCGGAGGCCCCCTCTTGCACCGTGGCTTCAAGTACTCTGCCTTTCCTCGCCCGAATCCGGAAGACACCTTCTTCCTTCATCCTTCCTCGACGCCCACAAAGCCGGGAAGTTACCTTGGTACAAAACCTTACCTACCCATTATCAGCCCTGTGCTTTGTGCGGAAGTCCTGGGTTGCCGCTCCAAGAACCGGTCCTTATGATCCCAAACAGGTACCACCACACCCAACGGTGTGCACCGACACCATCATCGACAATCCTCCTGTCGGGATCACCTAAGTTCCATGTTGCTAAAAAGCATTACCAGTTCTTGATCATTATGTTCAAGTGGACAATTAGTCAAGATTAGTATTTAGTTCAAGTTGAACCCCATTAATAGCAACTAGCGATGACGTACCCATACTATAACACTACACCAAAACCAAGGCGACAAGGAAATAGTATGGAACAAGATATGACATAATAGGATTCAAATTCAATTGCAATGCATGAAAAGTAAATTCAGATAGTAAGAAGTAGGCACAATATGCATCAAGGACACTTGCCTGTTTCCCCTTGCTGCTGCTCATGTCTTCAACTCTTGCTCTTGAGGTCTTCGAAAAGTACGTTCTTCTATTTAACGTCACACCGATACAAACATGCAAGAAACAAGCATACAAGCAAACTAAGAAATAGTACAACAAACAATACCTAATGACTATGACAACAGTACTAATAAATAGTACTCGTCGCTACGATCGCGTGAGCGCAAGAATCGGCTTAATTGGAGTCACGGGTGAAAAGTTATGAGCATTTAAAGATCTAGGGTTTAAAACGTAAAAACGGCAAAGTAAGGACCATTTTGTAAATATGGAAATTTTCAATAGCTAGACTGCTAAAAAGGTTAAGGTCCAAAAATATATGTTTATAAAATACAAAGGTTCATTTTGCAAAAGAACACGATTTAATGTGGTTTGAGAAAATAGAGGCGGATACGTAATTTGATAAAAGAGTAGGGGTGTTTACGTAAAAATACCATAATTAAAACCTTGAAATAAATATGGCTTAAATACTTAAAAATAGTTAAACAATTAACTAAAAGTCTTTAACGAAAAAGATTAGGTCGAAAACAGAACTAAAACGAAGGCTAAGGCTCCTTTTGAAAAAGAAAAGGACTTAAACGTAAAATAGTAAAACTATGGGGGCCTATCTATAAAATAGCTAAGTCCAGGGACCTATTCATAATTTTCAGAAAGCATGGGGACTAAAGTGTAAAAGTTAAGGACTAAAATGTAATTTATGAAAACCTTAGGGTTGTTTTTGTAAAACTACTGGACCTAAACATAATTAAAAATAGGTTCAGGGGTTTATTTGTAAAAATTACTAATCCTATGCTACGGCATGGGTTAAAACATAATTAAACATAAACCTCGGGTTGATTATGTAAAATGGTAGAGCCTAGATGCGATTATATAAAATGTTAGGGGCTTATTTGTAAAGCTATCGATTTATCAAATTTTAAATAAATTAAATTAAATCTTTAATTCTGTGGACCGAGTCCACGGATACCGTAGACCGGCTCAGGACCGGTGGTCCATGTCCACGGTGGACCGACAACGTAACGGTTCGATTGAATCTAATCATGGCCGTCCAAAATAGATCGAACGGTCGGGAGTCAGTTGACCGGCCGACGGCGAGGTGGGAACGCCGGTGAGCGGCGGCGGCCATGGGAGCTCATCGGACTTTAGCCGTCCGGGCGCTCCGGTGGGCCAAATCCAGTGCGGGAGGGGTCTACGCGGAGCGGGAAGACGGGCTGCTCACCAGGGACGACGTGCGACGGCGGGGAACGGAGGTGGTGGCTGGCGACGGTGAGGCGGCTCCAAGAGACTTCGACGACGTCGCGCGAGCGACTCAGGCGACGGCTTGGCTTCAGATCTTGCGTGCGGCGACGGTGCGTCGATGCGAAGAGCGTCACGAGGTTGGGCTGCCTCGAAGCGGCTTCTGGCGGCGTCGCGTCGAGCTTGGGTCTTCGGCTCCAATGGCGGCGGCGTTGCCGGTGGCTGTGGGACACGGGAGGCGGCGACGGGATAGGGAAAAAGGTTGCGCGGGATGCGGAGCCTTAGGTTTTATAGGGCACGGGGCCCTATGGTCGCCGCGGCGCGCACGCCAGGGAGAGGCGGCGACGGCGTACGGCTGCGGCTAGGGTTAGGTGCGGGCAAAGTCGGGCTAGGGTGCGGTCGGGCTGGCGGGGGCCGAGGCGGGCCGCGTGCGGGTTGGGGACGGAGCAGGCCGAAAAGGGAGAGAAGGGAGCTGGGCTGGGGAAGGTTTCGGCCCATTGGCGTGGGAAGGGTTTATTTCTTTTTCTGGTTTTATTTCTTCCAGCAGATTAAAATGCAAACGAATTATACTATGTTTCAAAAAGGGATTATCACACAACAAAGACCAAATGTAAACCATTCGAAAAGAATGCATTCAACCAAAAATATAATGTTTTATATTAATTACTTAAACTTAGAAAATAATAGGCTTTTGCATAAAAGGGTTTATAAATTGTCTTTTAAAGCCAAACCTCATCAAATAAAAATAAACATTTTAATGTTGAAAATTCCTTAGGACTAAAACAAAATAAAATACTTTAAACAAAAATAAATATTGTTTCACAAATTCTTTCATAAATCCCATGCATTGATAAAAGAAAGTATTTTTCATAGATCTATATTTGTTTTAATCAAATACAATTATTTGATAAACCCTTTTCACATATTTAAAATATTTAGACCATAAAACAAATGTATTTCAAAAGCTTGTGTAAATCAAATTTTAATTAGTTTTGGAAATAACTCCTTTTTCTCACATGAAATGATAAAAGCTCTCATTTCGTTTTCAAAGTGAAATACCTTGTGTAAAATATTGTTTTCTAAAATAACAAATAAAATCTTTTTATTAAGTCATTTTCATAACCAAAACAACATCATATGTTCTTTTGGGAAAATTCATTATTGAAACTTTACAAACCAAAATAATTGTTTGAGTTTAAAAGATAATCTCTTCCTCTTAAACAAGAAAGAAAGCAAAATATATTTATAATATTATCCTTTAGATAATATTTAAATATGCTTTAAAAAGTTTTAAAATTTTGTGAATTTCGTGCACAATCCAGAATGTGAAATTCGGGGTGTTACAATCCGTCGGAGTTCCACTCTTGCCCAATATGAGCTTCACCCGGCGATATCTTCTATGCATCTTGTGTCGCTTGTCATCCTTCTTGTTTTGCTTGTTCTTGTAATTTTCCGGACACTTCGCCATGAAGTGGCCTTTGTCTCCACATATGTAGCACTTGTTCTTGGCTTTTCTTGTCTTCCTCTTGTCTTGATCATTTCTCTTGAAGCTTTTCTTCATCATGATCTTTTTGAACCTCTTCATAAAGAGAGCCATTTCATCATCGCTATCATCATCACTCTCTTCAACCACCTTCTTCTTTTCTTGTTCGGCATTGAGAGCCACATCATTCTTGCTGCCACTTGCAATTTCCTTGTTCTTGAGCAATGCATTTATCCTATTGGCTTGATCAATTTGTTGCTTTTGGGATAGGATCTTCCCAATTACATCATCGGTAGTGAAATATTGGAAATGATCCTTTTCTCTTATATTTGCCACTATGTTGGCATCCCATGACGTCAAAGCTTGTAGCAATCTTCTACTGACTTCCAAGTCCAACACTTTTTCTCTTAGTTCTCTTCTCTTGTTCACTATCCTCATCAACCTATCATATCTTTTTTTGGTCCTTCTCCCGAGCTCATGACAAAATAGTTGAATCCTTCTCTAAGCCCTTCTAGCTTTGTTTCTTTCATGCAATCAATTCCTTCATGGACCTTCTCAAGCTTTATCCACATTTGATGGGCATCTTCCATCTCGGCTATATTGTCATACTCGGTGGGACTAAGTGCGGACACAATTGAGCTAGCCACCGCAATGCCACACTTCATGTTGAACACATCTTGTGTGGTTGGGTTGCTTCTATTCTTCCATCAGGAACAATGTTAAGTGACTTCTCTCACATTTGGATGCATGTACCCCAAGTATAACAACATCTTTGTTTTCCAATGATCAAAGAATTGATCATCCAAATAGGGAAGTCTTCCGGAACCGGGCCCATTGTGATCATCCTTTGGATCGGGATAGGTATATGACATGTTTTTGTATTGCATTGGCAATGCATTTAGCACACTTCCATCCTTTACCACATCCTTTCCACTATCATTTTTCTTGTCATTGATTGCCTTGAGCGTTGCTTCATCTAATGTGTCATAGGTAGCCCCTTCGGTGGTTGGTTTTGGTGGCACACCACCACTAGTTGTTGGAATTGTGCCATCTTGGCTATATGTCATCTTTGATCTTCAAGCGGTGAGGCTTTGTCAAAGATACCTGCTCGATACCAATTGAAAGTCGCCTAGAGGGGGGTGAATAGGCGATAATCCTGAAAATCACTTAATTTAACAAGTTAGATACACAGGAAAGATTTGTCCGACTCTAGTAGGATAATGTCCGACTCCGACAAATATCCGACTAGAGTAGGACAATGTCCGACCGACTCGTGCGGAAACTAGATCGGCGAGTCAAGATGGATAAATCCACGGGAAATAAACAAGCAAGCAGCTAGCAACACAAGAAAGCTAAGGCAACAAGGGGGCAAGCAAGCAAGCCACCTACACAAGTCAATCTAGGAATTTAAGCAAGAACAACCTAGAACTAGAGCACACAATCCACAAGATTAACAACAAACGAAAGGAGGCACATGATTTTTCATCGAAGTTCAGCTCCACCTAGGAGCCTACGTCTCCGTTGAGGAGTCTACCAAGGACCGGGTTGCTCTCAACCCTAAACCTCTTCAAACCGCCACAAAGGCAAGCTTGAAATCCACAAAATCAATCTCCACGAACGGGGGGGGGAGGGGAGGGGGCAATACAAATGACCCGAGTCTCAACCGAGCTTGGGAGCTCAACGGGTGACGCCTAACCGTCTAGGGGAATGAATCCCCAAGAGTAACAAACACAACAAGCATCGATGTCGAGGATGAACCAAGTGCTCTTGCAATGGAAATGAAGCTCAACTAATCCTCCTCAATCTTCTTACAAATCCACCAAGAATTGGAGTGGGGAATCGGTTTGGGAGTGGAGGAGTGCTTGGGAGAGTTTGGGAGTGTTTTTGAGTGAAGGGGAGGTGCCAACCGGCCAAATAAGGACGAAGTCCCCTTTTATAGCCGGGGCACCAAAAAGAGCCCTTGGGCTCGATCCGACTCGAATTTTGTTCGGTCGAGTCGGACATTGTCCGACTCATCGTTGGTTTTTGCTCCGGAGTCCGAGTGGAAAGTCCAACAGCGAGCGGACATGTCCGAGAGTTCATAGAGTCGGATATATCCGACGGAGTCGGACACCGTCGGACTTTGTCCGACTCCTAGGGTTTTAGAAGGGTGGTCGGCTCTCTAGAGTCCGACCCAAGTGTCCAAGGGTGTCGAACATTTGCTAAGTCGGGTATTATCCGACGAGTCGGACAATGTCCGACTCCTCGGGTTTGGGTAGCTCGACGGGCGCTTTGGAGTACGACCGGAATGTCCGAGGGGTCGGACATTCTAGTGAGTCGAATATTGTTCGACTAGGTCGAACATTGTCCGACTCCTCGAGCACATGCACAAAGTCCAAGTCTCCGGATTCGACTTCCCCAAGTCTCCGGATTCCGACTCCAATGTTCGATCGAGGGGATACTTGTCCGACTCCTAGGAAGGGAATTTAGGATTTTTGCCTTTGAGAGGGAACTTTCGAGCACTTGATTTTCCACGCTTTATACTTGTGTGTCACTCTTGATAGTACGGTGTTTCCTATACTCAAGACATAAATATAAAAAGCTTCAAAACTTGATCTTGAGCATGGATGACCATTTCTCCAAATTTTGTAACTTTGATAGCTCTTTACCACTTCCTTTTTGTGTTCCTTTGCTCCCTTATGAATTTTAAATATTAGCTGCGTACAAGCTCATTTTAAACATTAGTCCTTTTTAATTATATTGACGTCAATCACTCAAAATCATAATTAGGGGCCTAGATGAACTTTCACTTGGCGTTGGTATACACCGGAGTTTCACCGGTCGGAGTAGCTGGGATTTCCTCGGGCACCACATTTTGGGGTTACGAGACCGTGCTTGCTCGCTTCCACTTGCGGTCTCGAGGGGCTGTAGTTTTGCTTGAGTCTTGTGGAACTGTAGAGGACACCTTAGACGAGTGTCAACTTGAGGCTTTGGGAACACCAAGTAAGACAAAAGGAGACGAACGATCGGATTAGCAACATTCGATCGAAAATTGATAAGGATTGGATAAATACTTGATAAATTAAATTTGAGCGGATATACCTATCAGCCCGCATGAAGCCTGAATTGGTTCTTGTGTTCTTCTTTGGTGGTTTCTAAGAGCCACCGCCTTGTTCTTGAGCGCCACTTTTGGCAGCGGTTTGCGCCTTGGGGCTTGAGTGTCTCCTCCTAGAACCATGCTATCTTTAGCACCGGTCCGTGGAGGAGGGGTGTATCGAGAATTTGCATGGGACCTTGTCCAATGGGTCCGAAGGATTGCTTGTTCCTTGGCTCCCACTAGTCACGGGGCCTTGAATAGGGGCCCACGCTGCTTGGAGGTCTCTTCTCTTGGCAGCCCCTTCTTGGCGTCGGCTATCTTCACACGATGCGGTGGTATTGGAAACAACTGCAGGCGTCTCATCATTGACGTTATTGTCAATCACCAGCTTTCAACGATGTTTGGGGGTCGAGCGGTCTTGCTTGGGGTCTTAGCGCCAGACCGAGTGGTCCTGGCTGCTTGAGTCGGGGTTGGACGGGGTATGGGCCGTCTAGTTTACACCGTCTCTATAGTCTTCCCCCATTAATCATCGGGAAAATTCCTTAATGGCCATCAAAAATATTTTTTGTTCCTTATTGGCCATTAAAAAGTTTCAATTTCCTTAGTGGCCATCGATTTAAAATTTTATGCCTTAGTGGCCACTTTCATCCAATTCAGTTGGGAGGAAAATAGACGAAATTGCCCCTAAACACAATTTTTCAATAAAGTTGAAAACTACTATATATATGCAATAAATATTTTTAGATAAAAAAGTTTCATTCACGCTATGAATATTTAATACATACATGTGAATGGAACTATTGTCTAAAATATATTTACTATGAAATATTTTTTGTGTGATTATTGCTCCATCCACATTAGAAATATTTTACGAATCAGTACTATGGGATACATTAGAAATAAATTTTGAGCAATCATTGTCGATCACTATGTTTGCTCCATTTGCATTATAAAAATATTTGCTATGGAATATTTTTTGTGTGATCATTGCTCCATCGAATTACAAATATTTTAGTTGAACAAATGTTCGTAATGCATCATGTGATAGTTGGAATTGTTTTCGTATTAAATTATTTAATATATACATGTGCATGGAACTTTATGGTCTAAAATATATTTACCGTATAATATGTGGATATAACTATTTTCATAAAAAACTAATATATTGCAATATCGTGGCCAAAAATTTCCTAGGGGCCATTTTGTCTTTTTTCCTCCCAAGTATCACATGAATTGGATTAAAATGGCCATTAAGGCATAAAATTTCAAATTGATGGCCACTAAGGAAATTGAAAATTTTCAATGGCCAATAATGAACAAGAAATTTTTTTGTGGCCACTAGGTGATGAGGACATCACACCCTCGGATATAACCAACACTCCTCCAATACACATACATAATTCAAGGATAAAAACTAGAGCACGACAATTGAATTTACGGGTGAGCATGTTCCTAATGATCTCTTTATTTATATTTGAGAATATATTACTACCTAATGAGTTAATTATTGTTAGGAACCATGGAGATGATGATAATGTGGTTAAGGAGGAGGTTAGAGGCGTGGAGGGCCAGCAAGTACGTCCATGTCAAGTTGGAGGCCCAAACAAAGTCGACTTCTATTCTGTTTCGGAGTCCAGAAACAGCCTGCACCAAAACGGACGCCCTGGTCGCATACGAAGTCCGTTTGGGATGTTCTTTATATGGATGGAAAGATAATTTGATAAGCTTTCCATTGGCACTGGTCTCATATCCAAATTCTTCTCGAGTCGTCAGGAATTGCCGAAATACTAAGACGTCCAGAAACTGTCCCGGTGTTGCACCACCATCTTTTGGCCTTTGGGCCGTGTATTTTGTTGAGCCCACTTAGGGCTCCGTCCAGGGGAGATGGACGACCCTAGGGACCTCATAAGCAGCCGCCGCCCCTTCCTTAGGGTTTGGGTTTTGCTTAGATTATTCTGTCAAGAACAGTTTCGCCGTTTTGTCGGTTTGTGAGACCCCAACTCGTAAGTTTAATCATATATTTACAATTGGTTGCTTCTATCTTGTTCTTGCTTGTGTTCTTCGATTCGCAGGCAAGGATTAGCCTTCTTGGCGAGGTCAATCGTGCTTGCACGGTTGATAACCGAGAGGAGACGTGGTGCTGCGATTGCGGGGTTCGGAACGTGTTGTTCGAAAGCCGGGTCCGTAACGTCCCGCCACTCCGGATCGGGCCCGCTTACACTGGCAGCTTAATAGGCCCTCAAGATTTCCCCACAAGCCAACACTAGTCTTTTATACGCACTTTGTCCTCACTCATGTACACCCGGAAACACTTCCCGTTCGGTCACCCATCCCTAAATTGCTCTAGACCAAGCACGCTTAACCTTAGAGTTCTTTAGAAATGAGCTTCCGGAAAAGAAGTTGCAACTTGTTGACATGAGTATTCTATCAATCCTATTAAGCCCTGCGCCGAGGATGTTACACACTCACCCCCTTAGAAGACCGACGTCCTCGTCGATCAACCTCGAGACAGGAACTTCCTCTTTTGGCCACGTCCGTGTGTCCACTCGCCAGCGCATGTGCCATGCTGTGTGACCACTCCGGGCCCACACCAGCCATGCACACCATGCTCGCACACGTGCAACACACGCGCCCGTGAAACCGTGAGAGTCGGCTCGATACCATCCGTAACGTCCCGCCACTCCGGATCGGGCCCGCTTACACCGGCAGCTTAATAGGCCCTCAAGATTTCCCCACAGGCCAACACTAGTCTTTTATGCGCACTTTGTCCTCACTCATGCACACCCGGAAACACTTCCGGTTCGGTCACCCATCCCTAAATTGCTCTAGACCAAGCACGCTTAACCTTAGAGTTCTTTAGAAATGAGCTTCCGGAAAAGAAGTTGCAACTTGTTGACATGAGTATTCTATCAATCCTATTAAGCCCTGCGCCGAGGATGTTACAGGGTCGATTTGTGTCAAGCCTCCGCCAAATTGTTGTTTATCGGAACCTTTCGGAAGATCGGGACACCCCGTACACATCACTAGGGAATTTTGCCTTAATCATTGGACGGTAGTGGAGGTTGGCTCTTGAACCAATTTAATTCCTATATGCAAGAGGGATGGATAAAATTGATCAAGACAGTTAGAAATGATAAAGTAGAGACATGAGGAACAGGCCTTACCACTAGGCGAGCTTTTTTAGAAGCGTAGGTTACGCCTACTCTCTTGAAGCCTTCATCATCATAGCCGACCAGCCTAGCATCTTTTGGATCCGGATGTACATCTTCTTCAAATTGGGACGAGTTGTTTCCATCACCACTATTGTTATCTTCTTTGAAAGCCCAACCGTGAACGGTCCGGTGTTTCAACATTTGTACTCCACGAACAATGAAGCTCCACACGATTGTTTCGGCGGTCACGCCTTCTTCTTCTTTTAGCACTACAATCTTCTGCTGGAGGGCCTTCACTTGCTCATGTTGGGCCAATTCGTCCCTTAAACCAACGGGACTCTAGCAAGCTCGCTCCGGGGCCACTTTGGCTTTGTAGGTCGGGAGGGCTGGTTGAGGGTTATCGCAGATAAACCACTCATTCTTCCACTTAGAAATGCTCTTGATGAGCGGAAGTTGGAAATATTCTGCAGCATCTCGAACTTGGATCCCAACGCCCCCAACCACTTGGCGTTTCTCGGAGGAAGAGAGTGGTCGGACATGGAAAATATAACGGAATAGATTGAAGTGTGGAAGGACTCCGAGGAAGGCTTCGCACGGATGGATGAAGAAGGAGATGTGAAGAATGGAATTGGGATTCGGGTTTACCAATTAGAGGCCATAAAAAATTGAGGAATCCTCGGAAAAAGGAACAATAAGGGAGAACGAATCCCCGAGTGAACCGAGTGGAATACGACTTGTTGGTCTTCATTGAGTCCCCAAGGAATATCATCCTCAGCAGGAGCACTCCACTGGAGCAACCATCTCTTTGATAGATTTCTCGGTGGTGTTGCTTGCGGGGAATTCTTGGACTCCAGTGGGGACTACGAACGAGGGATGGGGGAAGAGCACACGAGCATGCTTGGAGGATTTCGCCATTGCTTTGGATGGAGAATGGAAAAGCTACGAGGATAACTAAATCGCAAAGGCGAAGAACACCGAGGTGGTTGATGGAGGCAAGGGTGCATCTGCGGCGGATTTCGGAATGGTTATGAGCTAGGTTGTCTCTTTGTTTCTGATAAATACTCCGTCATTTCTACACTTTGACACTACAACGGCCCTTTTTGGACCCACTCCTATAAATAGCCTCTCCCATCATGGTTGAGAAGTTGTTGGTGCTTTTTGAACACGCTCATCTCCCTCAAGCTCCTGCTCTCACCTCTCCCCTCACTCCCCTTGACATTCAAGTCCATTTGTGAGAGCCCCATCCCAAATCCAAGCTTGAGAAGCATCATCCCAACCTTGAGCATATCATTCCCTAGCAAGCAAACTCTACTTCACCTGTTGCTCTTGGAGATTTGTTCTCCTAGATTGGCTAGGTGTCACCCTAGAGCTCCCAAAATCGTGGTGAGCCTTGGGAAGTTTGTGAAGGTTGAGATTCGGCTCTGGAAGGAAAAGAATCGAAGAAGAAAAAGAAAACCAAGGTTGACCTTTGTGGTCACTTGGGGAGGATTAGGGTTGAGAGAGACCCGGCTCTTTGTCGGCTCCTCAACGGAGACGTAAGAACCTCTTTGTGAGGGGTCCAAACTTCGATGAACAAATCCCGTGTCTCTCTTGTGTTGTTTGTTCTTGTTCTTCGTTCTTGTTGTTGGTTGGCGATTTTATCACCCGATCTACATGTGTGGTGTGTGGATTGTGTTTTCCAGCAGGTACAACACTTCTAGGTGACAAAGGAAGGCTTCTATTCAAACAGAATCGTAAGATTCCATCTCCCCTTTGTTCCTCTTGGTTTGGAACCGACCTAGAACGGAAGTTCCGCCGATCACTGAAGTTCCGTGACCGACGGAAGTTCCGCCCTGTCTGGACTAACTAGGTTTTGAGTGTTGTGAATTTTAGAATTGTTTTAGTTTGCCTATTCACCCCCCCCCCCTCCTCCTCCTCCTCCTCTCTAGGCAACTTTCACAAATACATTGGCTGATAGAGACGGCCCAATGCCTCCTCCGAGCAATTTTTACTGTTTAGGCCCGGGATAAGTTTATGTGACCTAACGGTTATAGAAGGAAGGCTCGTGTGATTCAAGCAATAACGGGGCTCTTTTGCGGTTGTGCATGCGGTCCGTAGTGTTAAGATCTTAGTCGTATGAGTGATTTGAGCCTAGATATGCATTATTTGGAGGAAATTATGATGTTAACCGACCGGATAAAAAACATAATGGTCTTGCCTAATTGGTTAACATTGATTAAGTTGCCTAGACCCCGGGTGTTAAGCATTTGGTCGTTGAAAGGCTTAAATATTCGAGTTAAGTTTGGATATATTAGTGATTGATTTCACCGGTCGGGATATTAGTTCTTTGTGAAATTCACTAGGAGGGATAAAGTTTTGGGCCTTTTTTGAGTGGTCGGAAACTAGTTCCTGATGAGAATCACTCGGGAGTATGAGATCCGTGGCTGGTCCGGACCGGTCGAAAAGTATGTTCTTGGTGGAAACCGCTGAGTTACGAAATTGGTGACCAATGCTTGGTCGAAAATTCCTGGAAATAAGTGTAAGACTCTTTTAACATCCTGGCCCGGAGCTTAATAGGATTGATAGAATACTCATGTTAACAAGTTGCAACTTATTTTCCGGAAGCCCATCTCTAATGAACTCCCGGAGTTAAGCATGCTTGGCCTAGGGCAATTTAGGGATGGGTGACCGACCGGAAGTCTTTCCCGAGTGTACACCGATAAGGACAAAAGTGTGCAAAAAAGACTAGTGTTGATCCGTGAGGAAAGTCTTGAGGGTCTATTAAGCTGCCAGGTGTAAGCGGGCCTGACCAGCTGTGGCGGGATGTTACAACTCTTTCAAAAGACTCTTGCATTATCGGTGCACCACATTCAAGAGCGGTCGGTATTGATCACGAAAGACGGAGAATAATGAAGATTCAACAAGTAGACTCTTGCATTATTTGAACAAGCACAAATGATCTAAGAGTCGGGGGCTATACCCAATTGGGTGCATCCGATCAATGCACCAACAGGAAAATAGATTAATTTTTTGACACCTAATTAGATGGTATGGAGAATAAAATACCATTTTTTTTGGCTTTCGGAGGCCATATTGCAAGACGAAGCATTCCAAAAGATAGAGTTCTTTTTAATTTCGCGTTGGAATCGGACCAACATGCGAGAATAATTTGGTTGGTCAAATTCAAGGCAAAATCAAAAATTACTCGGGGTTGTCTGTCGAGTACTTATCCTATGGGTATACATTATTCGAGAAATTGTTCATCGTAGACACGATGGCATATCGAAGAGGTACGACCGGTCGAGAGGGACCACATAGTGATGTCCGACCGATACAAGGTACCGAAGGTTCCATATACATGTATGGAAACAGAGGCGGACAATTCTACCAACTTATTTGGCGTAATCCTCAAGAAAAGTAAAAGACCGACCGAGTAAGACTGATTTTGTAAATTTTGTAACCGACTAGGATTCTGCATGTAATCCTGCCTCCCTGGATAAGGTGGGGGCGGGGACCCCTCGAAAAGAATCAACAACATTAGCAATCTGCTAAGGTAATACAACTCATACGGGACATATGGTATTACTCTTGATTGAGTGACCCGAACCTGTCTAAAATCCCTGTGTGTTCTTGTGTTACATCTCCCGATTCGTGCGGAGCTAGGTAGTTTGATTGCCGAGATAAAACCTTGACACATCGCTAGTCGGGCTTCATATCGATACTTCTCATATACAAGTCTTTGTCATCTTTTCACCTGATTGTGCAACGTAGCACTAAAACAACGAGCATATGTAGAAATCGTCAATGTTAGAAATAAAACACATGATTATGATGTGAACTATGGTACCAAGTTGGTGGTTTTGAGAAAATAAAAAAAAACGTCTACTTAGAAACCATCCACAAAAAATGATAATTATCGGTTAACCGAGGCTCATTTTCGAATTTTATGGACCGCAACACGTGGAATTGATATTCCAATGAAATGGAAACAAAAGTGGTAGTAATTCGTGGAAGTGGTAATGAAAACAATTGTGCACTCTTCCGATTGTTTCTGCAAATTTTCGTTGTAACGCAAAACTTACGGTAGATAATTTCCATATATCTGTATTTTAATTATAGATAACCTCTTCAAATGGCAAGTAATAATACTGATCTCAAATAAATGGTAAAATTTGGTGCAAAAATCTTGCTTCCTTCCCGTTTGTAGCCTCTTTTCCATCTATACATGCATGTAATCTTGCCTTACTTTTCTCAAAAACTATACTTTAATTAACTTCCAGAATGCAAGGAAACGAAGACTGAAGTTTTGAAACCGTCTTTTATTTATATTTAGACACATCGTTATGTTACCACGCATACTCGATTATTACACAATATGTTTTATCACTACAAGGTCTTGGGATCATATTTTTTATTGTTAATATCAATTTCCAATCGACATCACCATTTTTAATCGCAATAATTTCACTTTTGATTTTTCAGTATTACTAACATTGTATTCGTTTGGTTAGTATAGTTTTCAATTTGCTTTAAAAAATACAAAAGTTAAAAGAATTTTTTAAAAATATAAAAGTAAAAACAACTGATGCGTCTTCGGATCGTTTCCGTACCCCGCTTTCATCCCTTAACATAAGGCAAAACTGATTTTGAGCCTCGCAACAAAGTTCTGACTATGGGAGGGCCATAGAAGGCATGCCCATTTCTTTTGAGGCCATACAGGAATTTTCTCTAAAAAACGACAGCAAAATTTTGAAACAGAATTTAATAAAATACTATCCAGCTTCCAAAAAAGTTCAGCATGTTTTACATGAAACCTGGATGGTACTTTATTAAGCTCCATAAAAAGGTTCAAAGAAAATCAAAGCATTTTAAGCAGTATCAACCAAAAAGGACAAGTTCCATTTTTGCAATGTTACAGGTGATTAGAGCACAGAATTAACCAAATTCGTAAAGACAAAATTACGTAATAAAGAACCACCCAGTTTCATCAAATCAGAGGGTAATAACTTTTCTCATAGTCAATAGACAGTGCTCGTCCTTATTTATTTTCATATCCAATGTTACAAGCGAAATCTTGTATAGCACACCTATTACATCCTACAATTGTCCCACGGGTCTTGCCACGGACAACAATACAAAATTTTCTACAGGCCCGTCAACAAGGTGACAACACATTGATACTCGATAACAAAGACCTACAGATGCATAAATGGAGCTTACAGTGATATATAATATAAAACTGCTCCAGAAAAGTTAGTAGATGAATATTGCATCCATGTGCACCTTATATTGAACCAGCATTCATCTGCCTTGCCAATCCATATACCTCCATAGCTGCTCAAACATCACGCTGGATCGGTGTGTTAGTTAAAGGTCATATTGGCCATCCACTGGATGATGCTTGCAGGTAAGCAGGTCTTTTTATGAACGATCTTCATCGTTTGTGTGGTTTGGGACTTCTCCTTGACTATCCAATGGCATGTATTGTGCCATAATAGCTCTGATTTCAGAGTCCATGTATGACTGCAAGAAAAAATAGAAGAAATTCATTTCAATATTTTAAAAATATATACATATGCAAAGCCAATTTACAGATATCATGCATCATCTACAAATATCACTTCAAATTTAAAGAGTTTTTAACGGTTAAAATATAAAGTCGAATTCAACATCCTAAGAAATATTTGGGAGTAACAAAATATGCCTCATCAATAGGAAAATATTTACTTTGTCCAGTCAAATTTTCAGCAGCATGTGAAATATTGGCAAGCAAAGACAAATTACAGCAAGAGGTTAGTATAGTCATTTATGGCACATGTCAGTGACCGCAAAGCTACCAGCTGTGATGTTTTGTATGCAAGTTAAATATCATCACTCTAGTAACATCGGCAACTAGCATAAGAACTTTAACACTGGGCGGAATGTGTGCCACGAGCACCCCCTCTATATCAAAGTAAAAAGCAAATTGTTTTCCCTTTTAGAACATGGTCCCATGGAGTCTGCAGGAGAACTACTGCTCAGATCTGGTGTTACACAAGAAAAAAAATATAAATGCTTAACTGGCTAGTAAGCTTTCCATGAAATCATAGGGCACGCTTGGTTCCTACCCACAGCTCGCCACAGCCACATGCCAAACCTTCAGGCACCCAAACTCAACACAACACCTTCAGCAGTAACAGTAGTGGGAAAGTATGCTGTGCTGGTTATTTCTCGTAGGCGTGCTGGCAACTAAACAGAAGCCACTTTCTACAGTAGCACCAAAGATTCGGCGTGGCCGATGGCCTCGAACAAAGCACACCCATAGTTCCATAGTGTGGCTTGTCCAAGTCATAACAAACAGGCATAGAAAAAGCAAGAGTGGTATGTGATAGGGCCGTTCAGTGGTGGTTTGAGCAAACTATCAAGCAAACTGGTTCTGACAGGGCTGTCTGACTAGCTGCCAGTTTGATGGAACCGGCTATGAACACCCCTAACTAATATCGCTAAGAGACAAATGCTAACGTTCTAAAGCGTCATTTATGAAAAACAGCGGTAGAAAGGAAAAGCAATAACAAAGGGTATCAACTTTAGACGTCTACCTTGTGGGGTTTTCATCATTACTGTTCGATGTATCCTAAATCAAACTTTTAATTTGGAGTATAATAGCATTGATTCACAGAACGATCATAAATCCTTACTTTGCATCTAGTTTATACTAAAAAAAAGGGAAATTCCCTTGTATGCCATCTAAAAATCTTCTAATACCGCATATGCCATCGTTGTCGCAATGACAGGTGGGGCTGACTGTCAATGACATGTGAGCTAGGGTGGCATACAAGTGATTTTAGTTTAAGCCAATGGCATACAAGGAATATTTCCAATAAATATGTCTAATCATGACAACACATCTCCAGGCATCTGCTGAATACAACCGAGGAAATAAAAGAAAGGTAATTAGAAATATGAATTTTCTACCAAAAAAAAATAGTTGCTACTAAACAACGAAAAGATTGTCAGAGGCAGCACAATCATTCTTAATTAAGCAAAATTTCACAATGAATAGTGTCAGAACGAAAATAGTGCTGTGATAAGCTTACTTACCCTTAGTCTGTATTTGTATACAATATAACTTCCTGCTGCCACTACCAGCAGGACTATCAAGATACCCCATACTGCAGCCCATGCTGCTTTAGCCTGAACTGCTGTCTTGCCTACAAAAAACCATTCAAGTAAATATTTAATTGATATGCTACAGTTAGCATACATTTAACATGCAATTCAGTTGTGTTTCAAAATTACTTATGCAAGTATCATGTTCTTTGATGTATAAAGGTCTCCACTGCAAGAGCATTCATAGCCACCCCATGTATCTCTGCACTTGCACTCAGGACATTGGCAAGCCTTTTTCTCCTTGCACTCATCAATGTCTGCAAAAGTGAATAAACATAAACATGTTAGAAATGTTTAAGACATGTTTCTGCACTGCCCCCAAATACCTATTTCATCAACTACCACAAACCCATATTGGATGTTTAGAATCTTGATATTTTGGTTCAGATATTTGTAACTTTCTAATATTTTATGGCAACATGCTCCAACTTATATGTAGCTTCTTGGTAGTGGATCTAGATAGCTGGTTTATAATCAAGGCCAAAAATTAGCAGAGCCTTAGTGAAACAAAAGATCACTGATATGAATTAGTATGTACAATTCAAGTAGGATTTTCCTTCTTTTATAGAGGTAACCGGACAAACATCCGTGATAACATCAGAGCTCATAATGTCACTTATGTCAAAATGATGGAAGAACTTCAACATAAAAAATTGATTTTTCCCCATTCAGAGTCATTACAAAAAAAAAAAATCTTGTCTCCTGGACAACCAACACTAGCACATCACGGTACCTTCACATTTTTTAACACCATCCCCACGGAAACCTGCTGGGCACTTGCACTTCCCATCTCCAGATTCCTGGAGATTATAAAAAAAACAGTAAGAAAAATATATCAATATTCAGTAAAGGTGCATCTAACCTCACTTAGAAATGTGCACTGTTCTGCATCAAAAAATTTCCTACAAGCATGAGACATTTTGTAGGAAGCCTTAAACCTACCTGGCAAGCTGAGAACGTTTTTCCATTACGAGTTTCATGCCAACATCCCCCATGATTGATCAAACATTTTCCTGGTCCAGCAGCTGCAAACAATATAGATGGCCATTATCGCTGCAGAAATTTAATAAGAAAATAAACTAATGCACGTTTTAGTTTGTGGCAAAAAGGTATGCAGCAATGCACATTGCCAACCAAAAGAACAGGCAACCACAAACCAGGCTTGCAACATAACAATACTGAGCAATTTATAAAAGGCTTTGTAACATTTCCTCAGCACTGTCGAGCTAACTTAAACTGTCCATGTTACAGTTTTTATTAGATGGGGAAGAATTGGGTTGATTGCTGGAATGTAGGGCCTCAGTCACAGGACTGGGCCAGGGGTGAGGCAGTGATAAGAGGAGATATTGAGGTTGGCAGCCAGCATCTGGCCAACAAGCTGGGAAAAGGCAGGCAATCACGACTTATTTTAATTTTTAAATTAATCGTGACTCTGCACTAAACTTATACCTGGATGCAACCTCATCTTTCTAACAAAACTGTAATATTACCTATCACAATAACAAGAAAATCCGAAATACCTCATAGACTAGCTTTATTATTGATGATGAATATCCTAATCTTAACTTGAATTAATGCAGCCAGCCCTTGGCCATATCATGCTGCTCCCTAGCGATATCTCACACCCGCATGTTACAGTACCATGACATGGTTTACCACCCAAAACAAAACAGCTGCTCAATAGTTGGCATCAATCCAGCACAGTAATGTGTTGCTATTGCACGCTGAAACTTGCAGCACTAGCTGCGGGTTCAGTTGGATCTCATGAGTAACTGTACCTCTTCTTAAACAAAAGAATTATGGTTGCCCAGTGCGATCAAGGCAATCATCTAGGAGCTGGCCCTCACTATTATGGAGATAGCTTCTCATAAATCGCTACCCAGACACAACAAAACAATACTCTGAATGCAGGTGCATTTGCATATTGATAAATCAAAATTTACCAACAGAAAATTTTCATGCTGAGGTAACACAGTTCAAAGCTAACAAACAGCCCGATGGAAGATTTTGTTTCAACGCCCATTCTTTCATGTAAGTGCGAATATATCGGAGACAGATCATATTGCAGAACAAAACCAAAGGCAGCATGCAAGATTAGAGAATACAAGATATTACGTTCACAATTGCTGTAGCCATCGCCTTTAAACTGCACACCATTGAATGTGGGGCATTCACACACTCTGCCACGGAATGTGTCCTGAATAAGAGTTAAGCATGATATCAATGTGAGAAATTGATGGGTTATTCAGGAAAGTAAACTGAAAATCTTCTACTTATATCACACATACCCTGCAGGCTGTTACATTAGCAACTTTATCTTGCCAGCAACCCCCGTTATCATTCAGGCACTCATTAGTTTCTATATCTGTTTTGAAACAGGTCAATAAGAAGCCAGCACTTATCAAATTAATAAATTACCAACTTAGTAAGTATGGGTTGCTTTGTTGTTACCATCGCTCAGACAAACATTTGGTTCAGTAGTTTCCTCAAAACCAGCACAGATAGCTTTGAGGACAGCTTTCCGCTCAAGCTTTCCTGCACTTGTTTTTTTTTTTTCAATTAGAATCATCTCGTGGCTATAAGATTTCAATTGGTTGCATCTTAGCATTTACCTCGATATTGCCGGTTGTTCACGACAAGCGTAGGCAATATAGTAACATCTCCTCTTGAACCTTTCCCAATCTACAGTATAGCAGCTTAAATTAAACTCCAAAAGATAACTGGAGGTAGTAAATGTTCGTTGAAAACAGCCCATGGTGGCTTTATTTTTTTGAAACACTGAAGTGTTTAATTGGATGGATAACAGTTCAGCAACAATTTATTTACTAGGTTACTTCACCTGAGCGTCTTGCTCCAATTTAAGCAAAGGATGGTCCGAATCAGCATTTGGGTCTCCCATGCATTTATCAACCTTCTTCACATCAAGACCTGTTATAAGTGTAAAAACATGACAGGCGTTATACTGGAGTAATGATGGCAGCTCATCATGTTAAACTAGAAATTAGGTATAAAACACTCTTTCAGTAAAGGAATGTTTCTGTGATTCAAGAGAAAACCTAGTGATTTGATGACAGTCTCTGCACACTTCTTATTATATTTCTTCTCCTTCATTGGGCACCTTATGTGAAAATCAGTCACATAATCCCACCAGACCCATGGCTTTTTGTTTTCATTTGCAACTTTAAATACACACAACTGTCTTAGATTCTCCACCACCACATCTTTTCCTTCGTAGCCAGTGCTGAAATCCTGTTCTGGATCAGGTGCACAATACCTCCCATGGTTTATGCATTGGGACTTGCACTGTTTACTGATAACGAATGCTTGCGGGCAGTACCAAGTAATATAATGGGGGGTGAACTGACTATAGCCGCCTTTTTCAAGTAGTTGGGCAGCTCCCTTAAATTCCTTGAGAAAATTCATCAGCATATCACACTTAGGTCCACACTCATCGTTGCTATTTGTCCATAACTCATACTCAACGCGATCATCTGGATGCGGAACAGCCTCCCTCCAATCAAGATTAACATTGACCATATCACCATCTTTAACAGCCTTCTTCAATTGCTCACCGAACTTTTTATCTATTAGTGCAGAAGGAATGGTTATGTTCTGTATATACTTTGCAGCCTCATCATCTTCACGAGGTAAGTCCATTGTTATCAGTGGCTCATCCTTATCATCAACTACAAGCACCGCTGAGGCACCAGCATTTTGAGCATTCCAAACCTTCTTGGCAAATAGGCAATCTGGAAAAAAAAAAAAGCATAGAGGCCGAAAACTAGATTTATAAGATTCTTGAGCAACGACTGAAGTTTTTCTCAGACAGAATAACTTGGGGTTATATCACAGTTACAACAGGAAAATGGATTAAGCATATGATTTCACAGAGGTAATGGAAGCTCGATACAAATGTACATGAAGATATATGAGTCTATATATTTCTATAACGCAAATAGGGCAGAAGACAGGATTTCAACTGACTCTAGGATTCTAGGTTGCCCACAACAATATAACTCAAAGATGCAACAACCAGTACGATGTCTGAATAAAGAAAAATAAAGCAATAACAAGACATATAAATGCCAAAAACATTTTTTAATTAAAAAACAGAAAGTACAAAACTGTGGTGTTAAATCAATAAGTTAGAGCATGTTTGTTTTCCGACCCCAAGCTTATATAATCAGCTAATCTATAAGCTGAAACAAACAGGCTTGGGATTATTGAGTATAAGCAGGATTATATAATCTAAGGTGAGAAACAAACAGACAAAGACAACATGTCTTGAGTCTGAAGATTAGATGAGGTCGAAGTTAAAAGAACATGGAAAATTTTGCCCTCGCACATGACACGCACACCCATTCCCACCAGCACCATCCGCAAAAAGAAGAAAGGAAAATCCACATTCACATCTCGACTTAACCCAAACTTAGACTGAGGACATCCAATAATCAATCAGTATGTTAGTGAATAACAGCATAACCATCACTAAACAAACTAACTGGCAACAATCTAGGTGTTCTGCCAACACGAGTCAGTATGCGTGCATCCAACAAATTAGTGAAAAATGAAAAGAAGATGGTTAAAGCCAAATTCAGTATTACTATTAATAGTGCACTGATGTGTTATGCTCCCTTCTTAACTGGAGAGACTACCATTTTTCTCTCACCAGTCACCAACGACAAAATCAACGAGAAAAGTACTTAAATATCCATCCAATTAATCAATTAATTAGAGCTAAATCGCCGTCTCCTTTACAGTCCAAGCACAGCTACACCTCAATACCCAACCCAAATCCGCCACGCGAACACACAAATAGAGAGATCAGGATCGGCAGTCGGGGCTGGAGCACTCACTCCCGCGGTCGACGAGGAGGAAGGTGGGCATCGCCCCTGGCTTGGCGCGGAAGGTGTGCTTGCCGTCGAACTCGTCGCAGGCGTCCGCGTTGTCCTTGGGGTACACGACGGCGCCAGCCATGCTACCGCCGTACTGCGGGATGCCGAAGTTGCCGATGGCGCTGTCGTGGCGGCCACGCAGCGACGTCGGCGACGTCACCATCAGGCTGTTCTTCTCCACCACGAAACGCGCCTCCGCGGCCAGCGCGGCGAGCACCACCACCAGCAGCGGCGGGAGCTGGGCCCGCTGCAGAAACCCAGCGAGCTCCCCCATTCCGGCGGCGGCGAGGGTTTAGATCGGGAGCGGAAGCGAAGCTCAAGGAAGCGATGCGGAGTTCCCCCTTTTTTTCCCTTTCCGTCTTTATTTACGCCCCACTGCCATCCTTCTCGTACAGTCGCACCTGCTCAAGCTCGCGGCTCGCGTGGTGGAGCAGCGCGAGTGGTGTGAATGCTGGGGACCAGTACCCTGGACATGGCATACCGACCCTTTCTCTGACATTGTGGGTCTTCTTACACGGGTGGAACGATAGGCCCGTACACCAGGTGTAGCTGTTCTTCGATAATAGAAGACCGGTGATACGGGCGCGCCTGGCCCTGTCAAACAGAACTCATATATGATACCCTTATGTTTTAAATTACAAGACACTTTTGACTTTTGAAGTTCATGTTTAAATGAGTTCTATTCGTTTTCTGTCCTCTAAAATTTAAGCACTGTCACATTAAAGAGAATCTTACTATTTATGAATATTTCGATCAATTTAATGACAAAACCCTTTTAATAGATTGGTGTTAATTTTTTAGATGAATCTAATGATCTTAATTAATCTATATTTTACTAAAATGGTGCTACAGTAATCGTCTTCTAATCACGGCTTAATTAACATTATTAGATTCGTCTCGTAAATTAGTCTAGGGACATGTAATTTATTTTATAATTAAGCTTTATTTAGTATTCTAAATAATAAGATTCTTTTTGATGTGACAGCTATAAATTTTAGACTACAGGAAACAAACACACCCTAAAATATTAAACATGATATCTTATAATTTAAAATGGAAGGAGTAGTAAATAATGGTCACCTCAAGAATCGTCGAGCATGGCAACTAGTATCAAGTGGTCAGTTGACCTGGTTCACGCTATGTGGTATGGGTGTGCCACATGCCGACAAGGAGTGATCCAACGTTATTTTAAGTCGATAAAGATATTAATGCGGGATTTTATTACCTCGAGTTGAAGAGATTGGTAAGTTAAGATAAATTTTACAAGAGGTCGCTCTCTCTTTCATTTCACATTTTAGTACAAGGGTGGAATAGTCTTGTTTTGTAAAATGAAAGTACATCTTTTAATGTATTATTTTATTACATAGTTTCATATGTAGAACGAGACATTAAATAATTGTGTAGGTACCATTGAGAATCCGTTTTTCTATGCATGAAAGGAAAAAAAACTCAATGCAGTTTTCATTTTTCTTTCACCAACTTGTAAAGTTTGTCACTGGCCTTTCATACCAATGAAAGACTTTCCTCTTCACATTAAATATCATATCATGAATTAGGTCATACTTTTTTGTTGATGGAACACCTAATAAATAACAAATGAAAAGCTCACTAAGAATGACCTTACCCCACTAATCTTTCATTGTGCGACATCGTTATGCAGGTTATAATATTGCATACTCTTTTCATTTCACAAACTTAGAGAAATGAACGAAGTAAGAGATAAGATAAATTTCATATTACCATACAATATTATTACATTGTACGCTATGCATCGCTACTATTTCTTTTTTTTATTCCACAAATATAGAAAAATGAAAGCGCTAAGAGATAGCAGACAGTTCATTAAATCATGTTTAGATTTTTATGCCATGTCATGGATACCGGGTGCACATCTTGCTTAGCCGGCCTCCACCACAGGTGCACATTTTTCATCAATGATCATGCACATAAGTAAGGTAAACATTTGAGGGTTTGAACTCAATTTTGTGTTGAACCGTGGTGCACGTGCACTAGCAACTTCGCATCGCTTCGCGAGTGGTGTGAACCAAGGTTTTAATGACTGAACTGGTTCACAGTTAATCAAAAAACTGATAAAATCGACCGATTAACCGGACAAAGTTTGGTTTGTTGAGTAGACAGCCAGTGATCAGTTAACCGATCAGTTTTATCGATTTTAGTGATAGATTTTCAAAAAATATATTTCAGATTAAAATTTTACCGGTTTAGAGTTAACCGACATTTTTGGGGTTAATCGGGCTGTTTTACTTGTTTTATTGAATGTGATTTCTTTTCAATTTTTTCATAAAATTAAATCAAAACTGTCGATTAATTGCTCCACCGGTGTAACTAGACCGGACCGATTTACCTGTTAACCGCGGTTTTATTAACCTTGGTGTGAACATCACCAATGGCTTGTCCCGTGTAAAGCTCCATTAGTGTTTGCAACATGGTTGGTAAAACGGTTGAAAACTGATCTGTGAAACTTGGTCTAGTCTGGTTTAAACATATAACCGTTTTTCCGTAAAAACTGAACCTAGATATTATAGCAAAAACGATTTGTGATCAAGGTTTTAGTTTATGATTCATCTTTTGCGACAAACCTAGGTATTGTGAATCCTGGTTTGTAGTTTCATGCTTGGATTAGTTAGAGCAATATTTTGACATAAGATAGTGGTACGACAATGCAATTGGAAATTTTACGACAAAAGTTGTCATTTTCATTTAACAATGTATGTTTTCTTCTTGCCAATATATTTTCCTCCCTTTCTCATGATTTAGACAATAAATCATTTTTCAAAATATATTCTAGTTGTGTTAATCCATAGAGTTAGAGTTATGTGTGTTATAATTCTTAGTAATCCTTTTAGACGTTCTAGTGTTTGATCAATGCTAAATTCTACTTAAATGTGTAAGTGAGGTGCTGGAACTACGTGCTGGAACCCAAACTACCTGCTAAAAAGCTACCCCAACCCGCCAAACCCAGACCATGAACGATTAACTAGAAAGCACCAACATAGTGGAAACTCTCAAAAATGCAAATAGTAGTATCTAACCAAGCTCTTACAATATTATTAGTATCAGCAAAGCAAATGATACCTGAACAGTGTGATGCGACGTTTCTAAGGGTCAAAACCTATGCCTGTTCCGAAGGATATATGTGGAGCTTGGATAAATAAAATATAGTAGTAAGGAAAACCAACAAATTTCAGTTTAGAATTGCAAAATTGAATAATAGTCTGAGGTCGATCTATGTCATCCGCCTGAACTTGTCATGGACCTAGTATAAGCAAACAAACAAATGACTCAACAAAGACAGCAAAGGATACACGCACTTTGTTCTTTTTTCCATTACTTGTGCCTTTTTTTACTTTTTCTTGTTTTGGGTTTTTTTTTTTGTGTTGGGTGCGGCTTTTTCCTTCCTTTTTATTTTGCACCTCCTTTTCCTTTTTCCTCTTTTTCTTTTTTTTCTTATTTCCTTGAGTGGCACAGAAAAAAAAAAGATTTTTTGACCTTGCTCAACTCAAACAAACACTTTCCTGTAAAGATGTAATGCTTCCTGACTTAGCAAACATGTAGGTAGCCAAACACTTTCCTGTAAAGATGTAATTCCATAAAGAAACATGCAGCGTACAGTGCACAATGGAAGAAGAATGCTGACGTGAATATCTTGGAATTTTGATTCTCTGTATCGCACACTTTCATTTTTCTTTTTTCTATTATTGCCTGTCCTACTAACGTACGGACCAAATTGGGAGATATAAAAAATTCCGGCAGGAAATAAAGGGTGGGATATATGGACGCCCACTAGTGTAATCCAAATATTATGAACGCTAAAAAGGCACAATTTAGACTAAAACTTTAACTTGACAGACACCATACCTTGACAAAACAGACATAATAAACACATTGATCACCACTCATTCAAGAAGGCAAACCAAACTAAAAATTATGAGACATAAGGGGGATATAGGATTCAGGATTAAAAAGGGATCGTCCAAACAAGACAAATACAAGTCTATATGTGTCTTGGGCGTGTGTTTTAGTATGAACTGCACTTAGACTCCGAAATAGCTTCGAAATAGGTTTGAGTTGGACCTCAACCTGGCTTTAACCTCCTTCTCAACCACCTCATCGTTATTTCCATGTTCCTAATAATAATTAACTAATTAGGTAACAATATATTGTTAAATATAAATAAAGAAAACACAAAGAACTAGTTCGCCAATAAATTGAATTATCGTGTTTTAGTTTTTATTCTTGAACTATGCATAAACATCAAAGAAGTCTTGATTCATATATATAATAGGAAGGAACCCAGCCACCAGAAGTTCTGATGCCTCCTAAGCCAATAGTAAGTTGACATGTCATGCAGCAATGTCGCTTTTGCCGTGGGCTGCTTGATCGTAGTTTTCGTGGCTTTACATCATTCAGCCCGAGTAAAGGTCCATCCTATCGACAATGTATTCTGAATGAGCTCTGCACGCACCATCGCCACGCTATGCCATACCCTCGCCAATCACCGTCGCCACCACCACCGCCTGCATTAATCACCACTAGCGACACGACAGCGCCCACACCGCCACATCCCGCTGCCCGACCATGCTTGCGCTTCGCCGTCTACCCACCTCGCCGCCTTCTCTCCTCCCGCGGCCAAGGCCAGGCAGGGGCTCACACGCACACGTCGCACGCTAGCTCTCGAGCTGAAAGTTGCCGGGAGGGGGGGGGTGAATAGGTAAACCAAAAAGATTGTGCGAAAGTAACTCTTGAACAAATTCATCAAATACCGGAACTTCCAGTGTAGGTGTGAATATGCAGAATTAAATCCTACACAATTCTAATCACTTTGCTTAAAGGAAAACAACGAGTCCTATGCAATTCTATATATTAAAAGCACAAAACGAAACTAACAAGCAACCTATCACAAGATAAACAACAAAGCGCTTAAATAAAAGAGAGCACACGAGACACCGATTTCTCACCGAAGGTCAAGTCCACCTAGGACTCTACGTCTCTGTTGAGAAGTCCACCAAGGACCGGGTGAAGATGGAACTAGACCTCCCTAGTGGGTTTTGGTGATAAATGACAAAGAATTAAAATGTCTAGTGTACTATTGAGCTCATGTGCTGGATACCAAAATGTAAATAGCCACATTGTGAGAATGTTAACCCTTCATACAAAAAGATGAAGCGTGGACTCAAAATCAAGAGTTAGTTAGAATTGTAGCTTTTTGAGTGTAGACATGCCAAACTATCAAGAGGGTGAAACGATCTTACGTGGAAGGAAAATGTTCTCAAGAAAACCTATAAAAAGCTTGGAAACCAAAATTGCCAAAACCGGCCAAGTCCAAAAAGCCAAAAACTCTAGCTCACTCGGAAGAAACGGAAGTTCCATGGGCTGACGAAACTTCCGTCAATTCCGAGGAATTTCTTGGGGGGGGTCGTTCTCGACGGAACTTCCCTCCCGACGACTCTTTTGACCCACTCCTATATGTACTCCATCCATCTCGGTTGGAAGCTTGCTGGTGCTTTTAAAACTCTTCCATCTCCCTCAAGCTCAAGCTCTCACCTTTCTCCACTCATCTTGAGATCCAAGACCATTTGTGAGAGCCCCAACCTCAAATCCAAGCTTGAGAGCATCAATCCAACCTTGAGCACATCTTCCCCATGCAAGCAATCTCGATTTTACGTATTACTCTTCGAGATTCGTTCTCCTAGATTGGCTAGGTGTTAACCCTACAGCTCCCAAGTTTGTGGTGAGCATTGGGACGTTTGTGAAGGTTGTGATTCGCCTCCAAAAGTAAAGGAATCGAAGAAGAAGAAGAAGAAGAAGAAGAAGAAAATCAAGTTTGATCTTTCTCGGTCACTTGGAGAGGATTAGGGTTTAGAGAGACCCGACTCTTTGTGAGCTCCTCAATGGAGATGTAGAACCTCTTTGTGAGGGGTTTGAACTTTGGTGAAAAATCCCCGTGTCTCTCTTTGATTTTGTTGCTTGTTCTTGCTCCTTTGCATAAATTGCTCGATCTACTTGTGCGTGTCTATTGAATTCCCGTAGGTATAACACTCCTAGGAGGTCAAGGAAAGTTTCTATTCAATATAAATTGTGAGAATCTCTCTCGATCTATCTCCCTTGGTTTTTCCTCTCGAGCCCTAGCGGAAGTTCCGTCCTGGAAGATTTTATTCTGTGTGCTTGTGTTGTGATTTTCAGGAATTATTTGTATTGCCTATTCAGTCTGCCCCCTCCCCTCTAGGCAACTTTCAATTGGTATCGAGAGACGGTCTTCTCACCAAGATCGTAACAATTCGAGAAGTAAAGATGTCGGGAGAAGACTCACTAGGATCGGAGAATGATCTCGTCCAAGAATAATATGACTGACTTGGTCAATAAGGATGAGAATCCTTTTGGAGCCGGTCGAAAGAAGTTGAACACCCAATACAACTTCAACTACAGTGGCAAGGCCAACATCAATGGAAGTGGCAGCGGAAGATTGTCATGGTTCGAAGGGAAGGATTTTAGTTGGTACAAGCATAGGATGAAGATGTACTTGATGTCCATTGGTCCACCAATTTAGGAGATTGTGGAGCAAGGCTTTGAATTGGAGAACAAAGCTAAGCCCACCATCATGGATGTGGTCTACCTACACTGCAATGCTCAAGTGGTGTCGACAATACTCTCTTCCTTAAACGCTAAGGAGTACTCAAGAGATCGTAGCTAGAAAGTGCTCATGCTATATGGGAGATGCAACAGACCGACCCATGGATTGTGATTCTCGAGGTTTTGTTTAAGCGGACACGTGATAATACAACAACTGGCCAACTTTATATTACAACGGGGGAAGAACTTCATAATTTACATAAGAGTTTATTAAGTTGAAAGCAACGGAAGTTAAACAAGTTCAAGTTTAGAAAAGTGTGCAAGCAAACATAACTTTGATACGTCCGACGATTATACAACAAAAGATGATAAATCCGAGCCCATACAGATTATCACGTAGCCAAGCACATTTATTGTGGCAGGCTAGTGATATGAACCCACGAGGGTTTGATCTCCGATCTTTTCGATGGGAGTGGTGGATAATTCGATTGGTGATGGAGTTGACGTTCACGGCCCGACTACAACCGTCCAAGGATGTTGTGCCTTAGCAACCGATACACCACCTCCAATGGTTACCACGATCTTGTGGGATCACGACCGCCAACCACGAGGGTGCCTGTCTTGCGAGCAATCGAAGAACTAGCAAGAAGAAGTAAACAAGCACCGAATTGCGGAATAAATATGAAGTGTATCACTCAAACTCTCAATAAGTTGGGGTTCTAGAAAAAAACAAACGGGCAGTTTAGCCAACGCACGCGTTGAAAGCAAGTAGCAAGTCGCTAACTCTAATCAACAAAACCCAAGTGTTCTTGGCGGTGGCCAAGGGGTATAAAAATGTGGAGGGACGACCACAGGAGTGCTGGGTCGTTCTCCAACCCTAGGACACATCCTTAGTGGACTCAACTTGATACACGACCCATTGGGCCAAAACAAGGTGTCGCAGCGCCAAGTACAGAAAATGTTTGCTCAATTAATTGACGATTGTGGACGACTCCAAACAGATAATGATGTGAGGTCGGATCCGTTGGAAAGTAGACTTGATAATATTTCAGTGAAGTACAAGAACGCCCCAAACGAAGTTCGAAGGAATCCGTGGCGTCCATCACAAGTCGACCCTGTCTTGCAGTCCGAATCCAACATGTGTGAATCTTCTCCCCTTCTTATCCTCGCCATCATTCCTAAGTAAAAGAAGAGTGCATGTGTCTCCATGGTTTAAATTAGATGGACATAAGCTCGGGAATGAACTTACTTGATAATTAAGTTGTCGAGCACAAGCGCGAGCAATAGGACCAGCCGGAGTTAGTGTTGTGGGTGTATCAGTAGTAGTGATGTCCTCATTAGCTAGGCTCCCAGTGGAAAGTCCAACCCTCTAGAATCTACATATCCTAGAGCATAACACCAACAGGACATTCTAATGCATCATTACCTGAAATAAAAACAACAAAGGTACAAAGCCTGAGCAACTAAAGCTCAACAAGACCGGCTCTGCAATAGATCGACCAACGGATCGTGATTCCCGAGCTGTTGTTTAAGGAGACACTTGATAAGACAACAACCGACCACATTCATATACTACAAGAGAGAGATTGTTCAACTTTACAAGAGAAGGCGTTCCAAATTTACATCGTAGTTTATTATGTGAAAACAACAGAAGTTTAACAAGTTTTAAAAAGAATGGAAGCACACTAGCATAGATTCGTCTCGACGATTATACAACAAAAGGTGATAAATCCGAGCTCATACGGATTATCACGTAACCACACACGTTACTACAACGAGGCTAAGCTCTAAATGGGAAGTCCAGCCTATGGGATCTGCACATCCCGGGGCATAATACCAGTAGGCAACTCAAAAGCATTACCCGAAACACAAAACAACAAAGGCACAAAGCCCGAGCAATTAGAGCTCAGCAAGACCGACCCATCAATATGGCACACTAAGGCCGACGCCTAGACATGCAAGGCTTAGAGGGTGTAGCTGCATTAGGTGGACGATTATATGCTTGTTGTGGAGGGCAATAGAATTGTTGTTGTGGAGCAGCCCGAAAACGTTGTCCAGCTTGGTGAAGTATATATCAAGCTATACTTTTGTGGAGGACCAGTTGGTGTACCACTTGTAGGAGCTTTCCTCTTACGCTCTTCCGCTAGCACTTCACGCTAAGCATCCTCTTGGATAATGGCTGCATTGACCAGATCATTGAAAGTACTAGTGGACTGCCTAGTTAATTTGTCCTTTAGAACAGGATTCATGCCCCTTCGGAAAGCAATACACTTCTTGTCTTTAGTGTCCACAAAAAGAGGAGCATGTTGAGCCAAATGATTGAACCGCTCGGTATACTCAAGGATAGTCCTCCCTCCTTGTTTCAAATCTTGAAATTCTTGAAGCTTCCTTGTGACATCCCATGTCACAAAGTACGTGTGAAACAGTGGCATGTAATTTAATTTGCATTTTCAAATTTCAATTTGATTAAGAGGAAAATTACATAGTTAGGGTTTGGATTTTAAATCCAAATTTAATTCAAACCAAGCCATGTCAAACCTAAAATTTTTCAACATAAGTGTGCCAATGTTTTTGCACATTCTTGAAGGGAATATTAAATAGAATTTTGGGGTATTTTTCCATAAGTTTTAGTTTGGCACAAATCCCCATAATTGTTCCCTTAAGTCAAAAAAACAATAGTGATTCTTGGAATTTTTAGAATTGTTGGGAGCAAAACTAGAACTTTGGCCGATAACAAATGTTGCTAAGCATGTGCACAAAAATGGGCATGTAAAAATTCGGCCTAGAAGTACGTATTTTTGGGCAAGAACAGTAAGGGTGTAGAATGGTAAAGTTGTAAATTGTAGGAAATCGAAGTGAGCACAGGTGGCCAAGGCTACCGGCAACCACCGTTGACGCCCGCTCCCATGCCGGTCGGACAAGGTTAGGTGCGCTGCGACCTCTCTTCATTGCACGCCTCGACACACGCATCAACCATCGCCGGAGTCTTACCCTTGAAGCCAAACCCCTTCCCCTCGGCCGCTGCCATATTTAAGCACACTCCCGGCCGCCATTGCCGCTCCGACCGAACTCCCGGGTTCCGCCCCTCCTGGCCACCCCCACCCCCAAATCCACGTCACGAACTGCGCCCGGGAACCTTGTACACCATTTGAGCACGCACTAGAGCATACCGCAGCGATCCGACCGGAACCCCGTTCTTCCTCAACTCGGCCGGCAGCCGCTCTCGCCATCGATTCGTCGTGCACGGTGAGCCAAACCACGATTCCTTGCGTCAACACCTTCTTCTGCTGCTTGTGAACCTCCTTGACGTTTTGCACGCTGTTTCATGTAACCCGTAACCAGAAACGTTGCCGTCGTCCACCACCGTCCGCTGTCACCATCCACCACTATCCGTCGCTGCCTACCACCTCCACGACGCTAAGCCGCTTGGGTGAGCCCCTCCGCCTTTATCTTGTCCGGCGGAATCGTCGTCCCATGCCGGTGCTCATGGTCCCCTCGCCTCCCCTTCTCCGGTCTACCCTCGCCGCCGGCGAGCGCGCCACGAGGATGCCGAGAGCGCGTGCGCGTCTCGTTCAAACACCCAGTGGCAAAACCGTAATTAGCAACAAACTTTGTTAGATTTTATAAAAATCATATCTCCTGATTTAAAAGTGGGAAAAATGCAAATAAGGACTTTTTGGAATCCTTGAAAGATAAACTTTGCAATTGTCAAGTTTTAACCTAGGGTTCTTTGCACGAAAATGAAGTTTTAATTGAAAAGAAATGCCACCTTGTTAAGCCTATAAAATCCATAATTAAATGATAGAAAATGTAAAATTCATGAAAATTTGCATGTGCACTTGTCATAACATGTTGGATACCTGGTGCATGATCATGATGCATGCATACATGTTTTTAAGATATTTAACATTACTTGCCCTTGTAGTGTAAATTGCCTATAAATAAATTATTTAAGTTTTTGTCCTAAGAATTATGCATACATGTTTATTATGCTTAATTATTGTTCTTTTATGCTTTCACAGAATTCATGCATGAAGTTGTGGCACTTGTCTCTTGAATTAGGGTTTACTAAGTGCAATGTTCATATTGACCTAGCATATTATATTGCCTCATATGTCAATTCATGTACTACAATTTATGCATACTTGTTTATTATGCTTATTTAGGGTTCTTTATGTATTTGCACAGAGCTCATGTATGAAAGTGCTTGTAGCACTATTTGCTTCATTTAGGGTTGTTAAGTAACATTCGTTTGCATCGCATATTGCCATCATGCTTAATATGTAAATTCATGTAGATTCTTACATTTTATGCATGGCATTGTTTAACATGAGCTATATGATTATTATGGAAGGAGTATAGCATCTGCATAATTATTTTAACATAATCCATCTTTATGCCCATGTATGGTTCTATGTCATAATAGAAAGTTATTAGTTTAAATGATTCCTCTTGTGCCATGTTATGCCTAGCTATGAGAGGATCATTTCTTTTACTTTACGCCTAAGTAATATGCTTATATGTTGCTTTATCTAGGTTTTTCGTAATTAGAAGTTTGTCCCCTTTATTTTAATTATGATTCACTATCTATATGCAAGTGTCTCATTTCATGCATAAGTAATTTCCATCTCATGAGCATATAACATCATCATCCATATTTATTGCGAAAGTTCCATGAATATCGATGTTTATGTATTCATTTATGCTCATTCATTGCATTGCACTCATATAGGGACCCCGACCGAGGAAGGCAACCATGAGGAGAACCCCGTGGAACCGAACACTCGTTGAGGTGCTAACTTTGACCAATCCCAAGGCAAGCCCCGGTGCATAACCTATGTTTCTTAAGTTTTTCAATTTTACTTCGGATATTGTTATGTCATGTATTGTGCATTTACATTTAGGAATTGATCACAGCCGTAGTTGCATTATTAATCTGCTATGCCTATGGTCTTTTGGATAAGTATAATATTTTTTTTGTTAGAAATGCTATGCTTAATATGAGTCATCGGTAGCAACACCGAGTCGTAAGGAGACCCCTCGGTATAGGTTTACATAATTGTTATCTCTCACATGATGACTATAAATTTGAGACCGTACGGGGAAGTTCATATGTAGGATGCGGTGTCAAGGTTGGCCCTTGTTCGCCATAGCCCCGTGCGTGTCGGTTGAGGACCGTTCGTTGTGACACCGCGAGCAAGTATTGAATTGTACAAAGTGCATACTTTCGTATGAGAGTTGGTAAACCGATGTAACTTGAGAGTCGTAGTGTTGGACGGTAACTCCTACCTTTATGCAAAGTGTCGACCACGGTGGATGCATGAGTTTGTGGACAGTTTGAGGGTGTGTGGTTTAAGCCTTAGACCCAACGTATTGTGGTCGCAAGGGGGACACACACTCGGAGGGCGGACCCGGCTCATAACTATGATGATCTTGTGAAAGGTGGCCATACGTGTTCTTAAATGATGCGAATGTCATGTACTTGGGTTTCCTGCAGGATGTAAATCGATATATATCACCGTCCCTCGCGGTCATTGAGTACCACTTGTCTCGAAAAGATTGCATCATAATAAAGAAGTGAACATGATTATATACTTGCTGTTTTGAAGTATTAATTATTGATTTGCAACCCTGTAATGCTAGTCTTGCTCACTAAATTTATAGTCATGTTATAACCCTCTTAACATGGCTAAAAGATGGAAATTAGAATTTGCATAGGTGCTGTTTTTGCTTAATTTTAGCAAGCCCGGTCAGCCCCTTGCATACCAGGAGTCGGTTTTATAACCATTTTTGTCGGATAAGACTTGCGAGTATATTAGATACTCAGGATTTGTCGATAAATGTTTTTTAGGAGTGCCACAACCCGATTACTGTGATTGCTGTGGTAAATTTGTGTGGCAAGGTGAGGAGCCCAAGGAGTGAACCGTAGAATGGGTTCCCTCGTCGTCGGTTCAGGAGTGAGACCGTGTCTATGGGCTGACATGATTTCCTAATAAGCTTATGTGTCGTCGAGACTTTTACGCTTCCGCATGTGAATTAATGTATTGTAAAATTCAAACTTCAAACTCTATGTATTGTAAGACTTGAACTTCATATGTAAAATATTCTACTCATGTATCCTAAATATGTCTTTGTAAATTGTGAATGTATCATATGTGTATGTGCTATGACGTCCGCTTTGACGGATGTCTCTCGAGGCGGTCCTGTGTGACAATCCCTCTTGCTTTGCAAGGTAGGGATGCCACATTTCTTTCCATCAATGCGACAGGAATATAACGAGCACGAAAAGTAGTCTTGAATTCATCCCACTACACTATATGTCTTTCTCGGGAGAGGAGCCGGATAATTAGCCCACCAAGCACCGGCGGGTCCTTGCAGTAGTTGTGCCGTGAAGACAGGCTTCGTGGATTGGTGCACTGCAGCAATCCAAACTTGGGCTCTATGCCACAGAGCCAATCATCGGCATCCAGGGGCTCGTTGGTACTCGGATGAGTTGACAGAAATCTTGATAAGTACTCGTCGGGGATGATCCTCACGACGTCCACCATTGCGACTTGAATTCCGGGCTATTTCTCCGAGTGGCACCACGGTTACGAGTGTTCACCATGCTAAAAGGATGTACATTAGTTCCTTACTCCATATAGATAAGCAAAATTCTTTAAGGACAATTAATGTACATTAACCTAGAAATTTCAGAACACCATCTTGTCAAGAAGTTGAAAAATCCTTCGATAGCAACTTGCTCCTTTCGATACGTTAGTTGGATAAGAAGATACAACTTTCTCAAAGATCATGACTGAATCGAGATTTGAAGGAAATAGGAATTCCAGAACACCCTAATCAAATTTTATCTTCTTGATTATTTTAAATTATAAGAAACAATTAGAGGATTCAAAGGGAGATAAGTCAAATTTTAATTGAGCTATTCCATGCCACGCGATGATGCAAAGTTTATTTTTAAAAACCTATATGTTCCTCACTCAAAATAAAATTTTACAGCCGACTCGACGGTTTATGAAATTTTGGTGGCGACCCGTACTCAACCATGTAAGTTAATCCAAGTTTTCGATACACAACACACTAACACGATTAGTGTGCCTACGTAAGATCCACTTCGAAACAATACATCAAATTCAAAAGAAACTATAAAAATAATCACAATTCTACTAGTAACGATCCATGGAAAATTATCGTCCCGTGGCATACCACGAGGCAAAAAGGGTCCCGTATACTCTGCAGTACGGTACACCGATATCCACGTGAGCAAATATAGTTCGTTGAAGATTCCGTAAATGCAAATATTTAAAATCATAACCCAAGATTAGTTATTGCCACCAACTCTAACATCCTTATATAGTTGAGCATACTAACGTATCCTCACTCGTAACTACATCATAATTGTTGTATTATCATGGAATTGGATCTGATACGAGCTGCAACGGACCGACCCACGGATCGTGATTCCCGAGGTGCTGTTTAAGTAGACACGTAATAATACAACAATTGGCCAACTTTATATTACAACGGTACTACTACAAAACAAGGATATTGTAACATATTCTTGCAACACATAGAGTGATGTGTTACAAAATATTTTATAGGAACACAAAATTATGTGTTACAAGTATGTTTGTAACATATAGTTTTTATCCCATAATTATGTGTTACAAGAAATGATTACAATAACACAAATTCATGTTACATGGATAGTGTTACAAAGATTGTGTGAGTGTTACAAGAAAATCTCCTTGCAACACAAAACATTGTTAGGAGAGACCGAAACTTATGTGCTAATTTGTTAAGTCCCTAAACTCTAGATGTGTGGTGATCCAAAATATTTCTCGAATAACAACAATCAAACAACTATCGAGTCCATACTACTGCAATATATTAACATATTATAAGTTGTCTTGCAAATAGGAGTCTCAACTTCATATTATTAAAGGTGGCGATGCAATCAAACCTTAAGTATGACACATAAGCTTATATTTGAAGTTATGTTTTATGTCATAACAAGTAACACTCGCTACAGTAAAGTAACACATATATGTGTTACAATAGCCTTTACTTATACTCTGTCATGTTACAAATTGAATAAATAGTGATGAAAGTCACAATTGTGTCTTAGTTTGAGTGGTATAGGCACTAAGCTAGAAATATACAACCAGAGTTCAATTATTGGTAAACACATATTTTTTACATTTAGTATTATCTTTTAAGCTATAAGTGTAACACTTTTCTCAAACATTAACACATATATGTGTTACAATAGGCTTTTATTGTATCACATATGTTTTGTGTGTTACAACAAATTTTACTTGTATCACTTTTAGTTACAAGTGGTAACAGATATATGTGTTACAATTTGATTTTTCTTGTTTCCTATTTTCTCATAAGGAGTAACACATAAATGTGTTACAACAAAATTTTCTTTAGTAACGGCACAACCTAGATCACTTATTATATGTGTTACTATAGGCCTCAGTAACACTTATCTCTTCTTCCAGTAACACATATATGTGTTACTAGAGAGTTGACCCGACGTAGTGCGGGGGAAGAACTACATAATTTACATCGGAGTTTATTAAGTTTAAAGCAGCAGAAGTGAAACAAAAGTGCGGAAGCAAACATAACGTTGATACATCTCGATGATTATACAACAAAAGGTGATAAATCCAAGCCCATACGGATTATCACGTAGCCAAGCACATTTTACTCCGGCAGGCTTGGCTCCCAGTGTGAAGTCCAGCCATTTGGAATCAGTATATCCCAGGGCATAACACCGACATGACATTCTAATGCATCATTACCTAAAACAAAAACAACAAAGGCACAAAGCCCGAGCAACTAAAGCTCGAGCAAGACCGACCTGCAACAGACCGACCCACGGATCGTGATTCCCGAGGTGCTATTTAAGCGAGCACTTGTTAATACAACAACCGACCACATTCATATATTACAAGAGAGAGATTGTTCAACTTCACAAGAGAAGGCGTTCCAAAATTTACATAAGAGCTTATTAAGTGAAAACAACGGACGTTTAATTAGTTCAAGTTTGAAAAAGCGCAGAAGCACACTAGTGTAGATTCGTCTCGACGATTATACAACAAAAGGTGATAAATCCGAGCCCATACGGATTTGCACGTAGCCACGCACATTACTGCGGCAGAGCTAGGCTCCTAGTGCGAAGTCCAACCGTCTAGGATCTACACATCCTAGCTAGGACATAACACCAATAGGCAACTCAAAAGCATTACCTAAATCACAAAAACAACAAAGGCACAAAGCCCGGACAACTAGAGCTCAACAAGACCGACCCGTCAACATGGCACGAGTAAGGAAAATGCCTAGACATGCAAGGCACAGACGATGTAGCTACGGTAGGGAGCAAAAAACAGTGACTAAGCGGTGAATCCTTACTTTCATTGTTTTAGCAACTTTTTCAATTTCACATAAAATATAAGTGATCAAAGCATCAAACATAATACCATTGGTTGCAAGAAAATATTAACTATCAACAACAACAATATTATAATAATTCAAGTTCTTAACTACGATGTGGCGCAGTTCGCAAGTGGTACTCATTATCGTGAGGGACAGCGATACATATCGATTTATCACCAGCTGGGAAAACTTGAGGAAGACGGCATATGCATCATTTAAGAACACATATGACAACCTTTCACCATGACATCTACAATTTGACACGGGTCCAACCTCATTGAGTGGCCAGTCACTCAACTCGAGAGCTACCGACCGCCCACCCTCTAATAGAGTGGTCCTCGACCAAATGTGTTGGGTATCGCACAACATTGCATATGATAAAGCCGGCCGATCACTCAACTCGGGAGCTACCGACCGCCCACCCTCTAATAGAGTGGTCCTCGACCAAATGTGTTGGGTATCGCACAACATTGCATATGTTAAAGCTACATCAGCTTACTAGTTCCCATGAAACTAGTATCAAGCATGATGGCTCACCGGAGAGGGCAAATTTGGAGATGTGGTAGTGGACGACGGTGGTAGCCGGTTGGGGAAGAAGGGCGTCGATCTCGTGGCTCGGGGTGGCTCGGCGCGAACGGGTGGCCCTCGGAGGGGGTGCGGTAGGAGTTGGTGGAGCTCGTGGAGGTGGAAGATGGCCCGGGGCTGCCGGGTTTGGCCTAGCGGCGGTGAACCGGAGAGGGTGGCGAGAAAGCAGTGCTCTCGGGTGAGAGAGATGGAGCTAGAGAGAGGGATGGGCACGTCCGAGAATTTATCTCGTTTTGGCGAGGGGGGGGAGAGAAGCTAGCAAAGCATCTGCGTGGCACTCACGGGAGACAAGCACGACAGACAAGGGAGCCGGCCGCAGGCAGCGCGAGCGGGAGTGAGGAGCTGGATTGGGATGAGTTGGTAATTTGCAAAAAAGGCCTCCGAGTATCAATTAATTTGAATCTCAATATCAGACAGCAGAAAAAATATGGCAAAATTCCGTGGTGAATAGAAACTTATACTAAGCAACTTTCCTTATTGGCGAAAGATCTATTTCTACTCCCTGAAATTTAGAAAAATCCCATAAATCTTCTGACTTAGGGTTTTCTCTTTAATTACTTGGGCATTTATCCTTCTAGAAAAAATCCAAGTACATTCCTCAAAATTTGATTTTATCATGCCCAATCCAAGAAAAATATAATATGCATATACTTTTGTTGAAGAAATGCATATTTTTGCCAGCACTAACTTTTGACCTTTAATTATCCGTTTTGCTTGAATCCTGTGTTTGAAATCGAAAATAGCACGCTAAGGCCGACGCCTAGACATGCAAGGCTCGAGTGTGGAGCTAGTTTTGGTAATAAAGCAGCGACTAAGCCATTGATCCTTACTTTCATGATTTTAGCCTTTATTCACTTGTACATAAAATAACAATGATCATACCAAATATGAAAAATACAAGTGTTGTAAAACATAATTACCCATCATGATAATCAGCAACATTAACCACCAAGGTTCGAGTTATTAACTACGATGCGACATCGTGAACAAGCGGGTACTCATTTCTTCGAGGGACAGCGATACGTATCGATTTATCACCAGGTGGGAAAACATGAGGTACACGACATACGCATCATTTAATAACACGTATGACAACATTTCACAATGACATCTACAATTAAACACGGTCCAACCTCACCGCGTGGCTAGTCACCCACCTTGTGAGCTTCCGACTGCCCACTCCTGTAGCAGAGTGGCCCGATGACCAAATGTGTTGTGTACCCCACAACATTGCATATATTAAGGTTACATCGGTTTACTAGTTCCCATGAAACGGCATGCACTCGATACTATTCAATACTTGCTCAAGCGGGGCCAACAACGGTATGATCCTTAACCGATGATAGACAGGGCTACAACCTTGCAAACCATGTCATCTCAAGGCACATGCACTTACCCTTTCACCTACGGGGCCCGTCCACGTCTCATCTTTTAGTTGTTTGCACGAACGATCTGCCACCTTACGAGACATGCCCTATCCAGGCCCTTGCCTTCGCTCTTTCTCAAACAGACTCATCCGGTCTCAAAATTAACTTTTCTTTAAACATGCGATATCTACCAGAGCTTATCTTTTAACCATAGTATCATCATAACTATAGTTAAGCGTAGCAGGTTATCTATTGAACTACCCGTACCGATATATCATCCGTAACACGGGTCATATCGGGAAACAATGCATGTGGGTTTCATACAACACCTACACTTAATGCACAAACACCATAGGCATCCAGTAGTGTTATACTGAAAAGAAAACATTTTAAAACTGGGAGGATGCATCGGGGTTTTCCTTGTGCCTACGCAACAAAGTTAATAGCATCGATTGCCGAGTCTTGAGTTGATTCCTTCGAAGATCCTTAGCCGATAATTTGACGTTCCCTAAATTTAACCATATGTCAATGTCGGTGATAGAAAGAAATGGCACAATATGGTCGATGCAAATGATCTATGACACAACCATAGCTAGGTTACATACAAAGTTCTTGAAGACATATGCATGAAATATGAAATTTAGGTTAAAGTGAACCTATCAATTTATGTGACTTCCATTTAAATTAGGACATAAAGGTATGGTTAAATGCAAAACAATTGTTGAACAATTCTAGCATGCTCTTCTGCCCTACACATATCTCGGGACTATGTGACATGAACTAATTAACATGCATTCATACATTTAAATTTAAAAAATGCACACTTTATTCATAAACAAATGAACATGCTATGCACAATTTAACTATTATCATCCACACACGCAGAAACAAGACCATACTGATGCACTACAAGTTAGAGCACGATCGAAGGAATTAACAAAACTTGGTTTGAAATTTTAACATAAACAAATAATTAAATATTAATTAAACATGGTTTGGGATAATCTGATTTAGCGAGGAAAAACTACTAGGAGAACCTGATTATCAACATGACCATTGGGTGGAACATGAAACAAGGAATCCAACGAAATTGGATTTGCTCAATTCGGAGTTCGGGGTCATAAGATATGATTTTTGGGAGATTAAATGAAATTTCTAGGTTTTTATTTCCAGAAATCAGATAATATATGAACTCGGCCAATAGAAATCATGCCACACCGAGGTCCACAACGTTAGGATTCGGGGTGACCATAGTCACACGAGATCACGGCCGTGTGGCCGGGCTCGTGGCCATGGTGCACGACGGCCTAGGAGCGACAGCTCGCCGGCGCCACGCACGAGGGGATGGCGGCGGCCGGGACAAGCTCTACGGGTGTGGAGCAACGAGGGGAGTCCAGCAGTGGTGTTGCGGAGGTGGGACCTCACCAAAAAATAGGTCGGCGGCATGCGACAGTGAAGCAGAACTCCGGAGGCTTCGTGTGCTTGTGGTGGTGCTCCGTTTCTTGGGTTTCTAGTTGTGAAGCTTTGAACGATCAAGGGGAACACCGGCAAAGGCACGAGAGAAGCTGGGGAGGTCCTAGGGAGACTATTCACGATGAGGGTGAAGGCGGCTGGTAGCAGCGGTTGGGGAAAAATCCGATTCCAGCGATATCTTTCGATGAAGAGAGCGAGTAAAGGGTCAATTGGATGCACAACGTAGACACACGGACACGGGATGAAGAATCATCGGATATGGATTACCATGCGGGGAGAATTTCGTGGCGGCACAAAGGTAGGCTGTCCATGGTGTCGGCGGGAAAAACTTTGTAGTACTCTAAGCTCCGGTCACGGTTTGGGGTGAAGTTTCCTGCTAGAGGTTGAGGCGAGGCGAGCTGTGGTTGTGCTTGGCTCGGCCGGGGACAAAGCAGAGCGGCGGCACAACGAGGTTTAGAGAGTGGCGGCCATGGCGGTTGAAGCTCTTGTGTGTGAGCCGAGAGAGAGGGAGAATGGGGATGCTGGCCTTAGCTTTATCCAGGCGGGGAGCAGGGTGAGATAGACCGACCCGGGGATCGTGAGTCCCGAGGTGCTGTTTAGCGAGGCACAAGATAATACCACAACGAGACGAGGTTCAAATAGTACATAGCGGAAATTAATATCATTTTACATTATAGTTTAGTGCCAGTGGAATTTAAACAAGCTCAATTCTGAAAATACGGAAGCGAAGCGGAAATTAACAACTAAAATTACACATCTCGACGATAGATGTGATGGTGATTAATCCGAGCCTATACGGATAATCACGTAGCCAATCACAATCACAGCGACAAGGCTAGGCTTCCCGGTGAGAAGACTTGCCCTCTAGGATCTCCAAGTCCTAGGGCAGTACACCAACATGCAACTCATACCTGTATTGTCGAGTCTTAAACTTGGCACTAATACTACCCGGTCCCTCACAAGCGTGGAATTCGATGGTGCAACACACGAAACACACAAGAACACACGATTTTAGACAGGTTCGAGCCTCTCGATGGAGAGTAATACCCTACGTCCTGTGTGTTATGTATTGCCTTTAGTAGATTGCTAATTACGAGTTGTCGGAGAGTTTTCGGGGTCCCTGCTCCGCCTTATATATCCGGGGAGCTAGGGTTACATGCAGAGTCCTAGTCAATTACACGGATTACATATTCGGAAGCTCTATCTCTAGGCTTTCCTTGTTAATTCAAAGTCCTAACAGATTAGAGAAGAGTTTAACTACTTTGTCATGAGGTCGGAAGAAGGACCAAAGGAAGCACATGAAAGAATGATGAGGATAGTAAACAAGAGGAGGGCACTTGGAGAAAAAGTGTCGGATTTGGATGTCAATAGAAGGTTGCTACAAGCCTTGCAATCCTGGGATGCCAACATAGTGTCCAACATAAGACATAAAGATGGCTTTAGATATTTCACCACCGATGAAGTGATTGGGAAAGTGCTATCCCAAAAACAGCAAATTGATCAAGGCAATAGGATCAATGCTTTGCTTAGGGACAAGGAACGAGCTAGTGGGAGCAAAAATGAAGTTCAAGAAGAATGATCAAGACAAGAGCAAATTGAGAAAAGCCAAAAACAAGTGCTACATTTGTGGAGACAAAGGTCATTTCATGGCGGAGTGTCCGGAGTACTACAAGAACAAGCAAAACAAGAAGGGTGACAAGAAGTACAAGAAGCATAGAAAGTATCGTCGGGGTGAAGCACACATTGGGTAAGAATGGAACTCCGATGAATCATCCTCCTACTCCGAGTCGGAATCCGATGAAGAGAAGGGAGGCATTGCATCACTTGCCATTGGACTCACACCGACCAACACCTCCTTGTTTGGAAGCTTGACGGATGATGAAGATGACACCGGGCACAAGTGCATGATGGCCAAAGGCTCCAAGGTAAATGTCAATGGAAGTTCTCAAATTCCTAACATGTTTGACTTGTTGGACATCATTGATCGGGAAAAGGAGACTAATGAGAGGCAAGGGGAGCTTCTTGAGAAATAAAAGGAAATACTTGTTCAAGAGAGGCAAAGGGTGCTTGAACTTGAGAAGCTCCTAGAAGTTGAGAGGAAGAAAAATGAGGACTTGGTGAAGTCTCTCAAAGTGGTTGAAAAAGATAGTGAGACACTTAAAGTCACAAATGTGTCACTTCAAGAGAAATGTGATGACTTGCAAAAGACTCATAATTCTCTTAAAGTGCAATTTGAGGAAATTAAGTGTAACACTACTTCCTCTCAATCTTCGTCTTGTCCCTCATCTAGCAATGAATGTGCTAGGTGCCACAAGATTGATATTGAAGCTTGCACAAGAAACGTCAAAATCATTGATGACTTGAAGAAGCAAGTACAAGTGCTTGAAGAACAAGCACAAAAGAAAGTGAAGACCATTGATGATGCCAAGGCCGAGTATGCAAGAGGTGCATACACCAATGCAAGGCGGTCACATATGAAGGATGGCATTGGCTACAAGCAAAGTGACAAGCACAATGCAAGAATCAACAAAAATGGCACCGAATTCATCAAGTAGACCAAGGAGGGTGACTATCAAAAGAAGCAAGTCAAGAAGGAGAAACCAATCAAGAACACTACTAAATCTTCTCTTATTTGTGATTTACGCACTACCGTGACTAACCCCTCTTGTGCTCTCATTAATGATTTTGATGCAACCTATGTGCTAATGAGGAATAAGCATGGCCGTGTCTATGCAAAATATGTTGGGCCACGCAACAAGACCCACAAATCTCGTGTGTGGGTGCCAAAGACACTTGTTACTAATGTGAGAGGACCCAAGCAAATTTGGGTACCTAAAAACAAAGCTTAAATTGTTTTATAGGAATACTCCTCCGGCGGTTCATCTTGGGTGGTGGATAGTGGATGCACCAATCATATGACCGGAGACAAGAAAATGTTTGAATCACTTGAGTGAAGCAAAGAAAGAAATGAGTATATCACCTTTGGAGACAACGGAAAGGGCTATGTGTTGGGTTATGGTAACATTCCTTTAACTTTTCCGCATTAACTTTCGAAGGTTATGGTTGTGGATAACTTTCGAAAAATTTGTTGTCTATCTCACAACTTTGTGGAACGGGCTACAATTGCTTGTTCAACGACAAGGGTGTGGTTGTCTCAAGGAGAAGTGATGGCTCGATTGCTTTTGAGGGTGTGCTCAAAGGAAAGCTTTATGTTGTGGATTTTACCGCGGATAAAGCAAAACTTGACACATGCTTAGTTGCAAAGTCCGACATGGGATGGTTGTGGCATAGACAACTAGCCCATGTCGGTATGAGAAATCTTCACAAGCTCCAAAAGGCGGTCACATCCTTGGACTAACGGATGTTTGCTTTGAGAAAAATAAAATTTGTAGTACATGTCAAGCCGAAAAGCAGGTTGGAGCACCACATCCATCCAAGAACATTGTGACAACTACAAGACCGTTGGAGATGCTACACATGGATATCTTCCGTCCCATTGCCTACATTAGCATTGGCGGTAACAAATATGGCCTTGTCATTGTTGATGATTATTCTCGCTTCATGTGGGTATTCTTTTTGTGTGACAAAGGTGAAGTAAAGGATGTACTCAAGTCATTCTTGAAAAGAGCACAAAATGAATGAAGTGAAGATTAAAGCCATAAGAAGCGACAATGGTACCGAGTTCAAGAACACTCAAGTTGAAGAGTACGTTGATGAGGAAGGCATCAAGCATGAGTTTTTGGCACCCTACACCCCTCAACAAAACGGTGTGGCCGAAAGAAAGAACCGCACTCTCATAGAGATGGAAAGAATCATGCTTGATGAGTACAAGACCTCCGATCGTTTTTGGCCCGAAGCAATCAACACCGCATGTCATGCCTCCAACCGGTTGTATCTCCACCAACTTTTGAGGAAAGCTCCATATGAGCTACTAACCGGTAAAAAGCTTAACATCTCGTATTGCCGTGTTTTTGGGAGCAAGTGCTTCATGCTCAACAAGAAACCCAAGGCTTCAAAGTTCTCCCCTAAAGTTGATGAAGGTTTCTTGCTTGGGTATGGATCAAATTGTCATGCCTATCGTGTTTTCAACAAAACTACCGGTTGTGTTGAAGTTGCACGGGACGTGACATTTGATGAATCTAACGGCTCTCAAGGGGAGCAAGTTGTTATTGACAATGTAGATGTTGAGGCTCCTAGACAAGCAATCAAGAGAATGGTCATTGGTGATGTGAGACCGCAAGAACAACAAAATGATTGAGATCAACCTCCTTCCCAAAGTCAAGACCAACCACGCACAAATCATGATCACATTGATCAAGATTAAGAGGTTGGCAATGAAGATCATGCTCAAGCACAAAATGATGAATCTACATCACATGATCAAGAGGTTGAACAAGATGGCGGTCAAGCAAACTCACATCTACCACACCCAAGAGTCCACCAAAGTGTCTAACGTGATCACCCCGTGGAACAAATCCTTTGAGACATAGAAAAGGGGGTAATCACTCGTTCTCGTGTTTGCTGTTTTTGTGAACATTACTCTTTTGTCTCTTCTTTAGGGCCATTTAGAGTAGAAGATGCACTCGAAGATTCGGATTGGGTGATGGCCATGCAAGAAGAATTGAACAACTTCACAAAAAATGAAGTTTGGACATTGGAAGAAAGGCCAAGAGGCAAGAATGTTGTGGGCACCAAGTGGGTGTTCCATAATAAACAAAATGAAGACGGTGTTGTGACAAGGAACAAAGCAAGATTAATGGCAAAAGGATATTCACAAGTAGAAGGATTGGATTTTGATGACACCTATGCCCCCGTGGCAAGGCTTGAATAAATAAGAATACTACTTGCTTTTGCCACTCATCACAACTTCAAGTTGTACCAAACGGATGTGAAGAGTGCATTTCTCAACGGGCCAATCAAGGAAGAAGTGTATGTGGAGCAACCATCCGGCTTTGAAGACCCAAAATATCCTAACCATGTTTACAAATTCATAAGGCGCTCTATGGGCTTAAGCAAGCACCAAGAGCATGGTATGAATGCCTTAGGGATTTCCTTTTCAAAAAGGGTTTTGAAATGGGCAAGGCCGATGCAACCCTCTTCACAAAGAGTTTTGACCATGATATATTTGTATGCCAAATTTATGTCGATGACATAATATTTGGTTCTACTAATCAAATGTTTTGTGATGATTTTAGCAAGATAATGATAAAGAGGTTCGAGATGTCTATGATGGGAGAGTTGACATTCTTTCTAAGATTTCAAGTGAAGCAACTCAAGGAGGGCACCTTCCTATGTCAAGCCAAGTACACTCAAGACATATTGAAGAAGTTTGACATGGACAAGGCAAAGCCCGCCAAGACACCCATGGCAACAAACGGCCATCTCGACCTCACCAAGAAGGACAAGCCGGTTGATCAAAAGGTATATTGTTCTATGATCGGCTCCTTGCTTTACCTTTGTGCATCTAGGCCCGATATCATGCTTAGTGTGTGTATGTGTGCACGTTTTCAAGTTGCTCCTATGGAGTGCCACATGGTGACCGTTAAAAGAATCTTGAGATATTTAGTGCACACACCCAACCTAGGGCTTTGGTACCCCAAGGGTTCAAAGTTCAACCTAATAGGCTATTCCGATGCGGATTATGCCGGGGACAAAGTGGATAGAAAGAGTACCTCCGGGACTTGCCAATTCTTGGGTAGGTCCGTAGTGTCATGGTCATCCAAGAAACAAAATTCCGTTGCCCTATCCACGGCCGAAGATGAGTATGTTGCAGTCGGTAGTTGTTGTGCACAACTATTATGGATGCGACAAACTGTCACACTCATTTCCGAGAGATGAATGGATGCAAACGTATGTGTGCCAGGATCGGTTAAATCACACATACGCGACGTCATTAATGGCAAACAACATAAATAACCATATCCTCGAATTATTACATTGTATCATCCATCTTTATTACAGCACGACCCGTAGGTCTAACGGAGAGTACATCACAGCGAAGTAAGTTAACGTAGACACCCATGACGCCACGAGGCATCGATCGGTGGATCGCCCGCCTAGTACTCCTGGTCCCGACCATCGTACGACTCCCAACCTTCTCATGGAGCTGAGCAGCAACGTAGGATATAGCAAGTGTGAGTACATGTCGTACTCAGCAAGTGTGGGAATAGAATGACATGTAGCTTTAGATAAGGAAGGCTATTATTGGGGTTAATGCAGAAAGCACCTATCTAATCGGGTTTTAGTTAAGCATCCTAATTACTATCTTTAATGAGGTCCGCCAAAGCATCACGGGTACAACCTATCACCATTCACCATTCCGCCCTTTGTCCCCTAATCAAGTGAGGGTCCATGCCGCTCTTGACCGTGAGCACGGCTGTCATGACGATTAACACTCTGCGAGAGGTTGTACACGTTTCTCCACGAGGAAGTGATTTCGTCCCCTAAGGTTAGGTGGACTAAAGTCTCCATTATGCCGGTGCCATCGGACACGTAACACACTTCCGGGTGTGTGGCCAAGAGATCACCTCCAAGGCAGTTCACGGTGTCCTCCGGTTTTGTACGCGACCACTAGAGATCTGCTAACCTAGAGGAGTAAACCCTCCACTCGGGCAGCCTCACTCTCTTGTGCCGGATGGCTCGGACACCTCGTCTCTTCGCCACGCCTCCCATGGGACTGCCGGTACTCCCCAGCCAAAACCCCCTCTCCTTCGCGCGTACTCCACCGGCATCTACCGTATACTATGCCAAGCCGCACCCATATTTGGCTCGTGGTTGTACGGTTTAGCATGGATTATCGCTCCGAGAACCGGTTCTTATGTTCCGGGTGATAACAAACACGGGACTACCGGTACACCCCGGGCGTAGCCCCCAACCATTCACCCAAAACCCTATGCCATGTTTCTAATTTATCCAGTTCATCATTCATCATGCGAGAAAATGTAAAGCAGTAGCATTTAAGATTAATAATGACCCGAGCATAATAAATTAGCAAGCTAAGCAATTCTGCCCATTTATCCCAAAAATCTACGTCCATGGCGACAAGGAATACAGGATCAATCAACACTAGTAAATCCTAGCATAGGCATTCATCAATTTACCTAAACATACATTTACTATGCTATGTGACGGAATAGACGGAAATAGGTACAAAATGTGTCAAGGGCACTTGCCTTGGTTGTACGGGGGTGGCTGCTCAAACTCCTCAAACTCTTGGTTCTGCAGATCCTCGTACTCCTGCGGCTCCGGGACATTCTCAACTATACGCATGTCATGCTGGAACATGCAAAGCATAACAATAAATTAATACAGAGAATGCAACAAGGTACAAAACAGTATGATAATGCCCTAAATGCATAGTATATGTTCCTACGAGAATTTTGGCGCAAGAATCACTTAATTTGGAGCTACGGATCAAAAGTTATGCTAGAAACAAGATTACAGACGACCTAAACGCAATTAACTATAGACTTGGAGGGGTAGCGCGTATTTTTCCTTGAAACAGCGGCATGCGTGTAATTTTAATTAAATTCAGGGGTTAAAATGTAAAAGCTACGTCCTATCCTAAAGCGGGGGCTATATTATAAATAAAATATTAAACGAGGGCTAGAATGTAAAATCTACATCTTATCCTAAGGCGGGGGTCATTATGCAAAAATATAAGGACCTATGCGCGATTAAATATTCATCAAGGACTAAACTGCAAATGCGCATTATCCAGGGAATTTATGAATTAAAATAAATGAAAAAGGCCGTGGACCGGGTGCATGGCCCCGTGGACCCGCGGTCCATGGTCCACGGTGGACCATAATGAAGGGGTATGAGGGTCCTTCTAATCCGGGCCCTCGATCGCAGATCTAACGGTGTGAGGGGAGGCTGGCGGACGGGCGGCGGCCGGCGGTCATCGCGGCGCGGTGGCGCCATGGCGGCACCCGTGGAGCTCACCGGAGTGGTGCTCCGGTGGCCGGATCACGGTCGCGAGAGGGGAAAACAGAGAGGGGAGCTCGGGGATCCTCACCGTGGGGTCGCTTGCGGGTAGGGGAGGCCGGAGGGGCCGGCGATGGCGAGGTTGGAGTGGCGGGGTCGGGCGGCGGCGCTTGTGCTCGTCGGTCGATCGCTGCGGGCCGGGCGGCTACCAACGGAGGCGGCGAGAGGTCGGGAAGCCCGTCCGGGGCTCGGACGGGAGCGGGGCGACCGGGAACGAGCCCGCGTCGGAGGGCGGCGATGCGGTTCGTCGAGCGGCGGCGGCGGCGTGGGAGGGACGTGAAGCTTTGCGAACGTGGGGGAGGGAAGAGGTAGGGCGAAGCTCGGGGTCCGGTTTTTATAGCAAGAGGGAGCTAGGGCGCCGGGCGGGGCGAGGGCGGCCGTTTCTCCGGTGATGGCGCTCGGGCTCGATTCGCATTGATGGGGCGTGATGTGAGGGTGGCGCGGGTATGGAAGGGGGCGGCGATCACGCGCACGCTCGTTGGTGCGACGCGAGAGGCGTGCGGGGGCGCTCGATTCGAACGGGGAGGAGGGAATTGGGGCGCCGGTTTGGGGATGGCCGGAGGAAGAAGAAGGAGAAGGCCGGGTGGGCCATGGGCCGGGAAGAGAAAGAGAAAAGAGAGAGAGAGAGAGAGATTTGGGCCCAAGGGGTCTTTGGGGTTTTTAATTTATTTTCTATTTTCCCTTTTTATTTTCCTAGGATTTCCTTAAGTGGATAAAATAAAGATTGATAAACTAATTATTTGTCACGTGAAAAATAATTCTATATGCCATGCTTGTCATGAATGGAATGCATTAAATTTATTTATTTAAGAAAATAATTTGTGGCCCTTTTTCTAGTATATAATAATAGAGGAAAAAATTATTAATAAAACGAAAAGTAGGGTGTGACACAAACTCTAAGGGATTATGGTCACAAGTTGAACCGTATCCCTCTCCTATGTGACAATGAGAGTGCCACAAAGCTAGCATATAACCCCGTTGAGCACTCGCGCACAAAGCATATAGATATCCATCACCATTTCTTGAGAGATCATTCTATCAAAGGGGATATTGAAGTAAGTCATGTGAAAACCGAAAATCAACTAGCCCATATTTTCACCAAGCCACTAGATGAAAGCCGGTTTTGCTATCTAAGGAGTGAGCTAAATATCCTTGACTCTAGTAATGTGGTGTAAATGCACGCATATCTGCTTGTTGTTCTTATCGTTTTTGGATCTTAAGTTGGAAATGCATGCTTTCGAAAATATTTGAGTGATTTTAAAAACAATTTCTTGGTTCTTGACCAAAAGGTCAAATCTTGTCAAAATGTGTTCATAGCCTTGATTGTTGTTTGTTTATTGATCACATATTGTCAAGATGTCTCACTAGTCCATCAAAACTATCTTTGAAAATTCTCTCCAAAATTATCCTCTTTTCTCTCTGTTTCACCCCCTACCGGAAGTTCCGGTAGGCTACCGGATGTTCCGGTATGGGTGATCGGAATTCGTCAAGCACGTCCGGGGTACTCGGTGTTTTTCCCGATCGGAAGTACCGGTAGGACACGGAAGTTCCGACCGGAGGTCGAACAGAAGGATTTTTTCCTTCCGGTCGAAGTTCCGGTACCCAGTACCGGAAGCTCCGACTCGGAGCTCACCTGTGGTGTCAAGCCCACACCGGAAGTTCCGGTATGCTACGGGAAGTTCCGTGCGGGGCGTTGACCTAGGGTTTAAGCCCGCACCGGAGGTTCCGGTAGGGTAGAAGTTCCAGATGCGGAGCGGCAGTATAAAAGGGGGAGCCCGTCCCCTTGAAAGGGACGGCTCCCATTTGAACTTTTTCCACCTTCCTTCACTTTTTCCTCCTCCACTTCGGTTCTACATCAACCGGAAGTGTTCTTCAACTTCCGGCGGCAATCTTCGGCGAGGCTCCATCAAGTTCCTTCCCCCTTCATCTACAAGCTTCCTAGCTAGAGGAGAAGGTATTTTTCCCATATCCTTCACTTCTAGATCTAGGGTAGAATCCATAAATCCCTAGGAGTATTTGTTGCTTAGATGAATCATTAGTAGTTCTAGGACACTAGCATGCTTTTAGAAAGTAAATCCATTGGCTAGATGTCACTTTTTTGCACTCGCTAGGGTTAGGGTTGACCCATACTAGAAGTTCCGGTACGGGCAACCTTCTTACGGTTGAAGGTCCCGTCGGAAGTTCCGGTACCTGCACCGGAAGTTCCGACAGGGAACCTCTCGTTAGCATCTACTCAGTACTCCATCTTTTTATCGACATTGTGTATGTTGTTTCTTACACATGTGTCCCTCTTGTCGGATGACTCGTGGTAGGAAGGAAACCGTCTCAAAGCGTCCACCTCAAAGTTACGCCGACTCGGACTCGGACTCGGACTTTGATGTGCCAAACCCTCGCCTTGCCAAAAGGCAAGCCACTAGAGCTGGTCCTCGGTCCTCCTCCCATGGACTTGGCCCCGGAAAAGGAAAAGGTTTGGGTAAGGGCAAGGGAAAGGGGACAGCAAGGAGACCTCCTCCCGCTCCGGTTTCAAGTGAGGAAGAAGAGGATGAGGAGGAGGCGGGTAATGTGGGCAGGGATGATTGGTTTCTCCCGATAGCCGGTAACTTGCAGGAGCATGTGAAGTATGAGATGAGGACTCCTCGCTGTCGGTGGAAGCTGCTGGGTACAATGTACCATCTACAGGGATGAGGTGCGAAGTATAAGAGCAAGTGCCCGTGGATAAAGCCAAAGGAAAGGGGTGTGGATGATGTGAGATTTTGGGATCACACCCAAGTTGAGTGGTACAAGAAAGTACTCGAAGCTCAAGAACAAGACCACTAAGATGAAATGGATTAAGTGAGACTAGATGGATCGCCGTAACGATTCCGTGTTCAATCAAATCAAGTCCGAGTGTGCAAAGAGAGATTTGGTGGATCTCATGGGACTTGAGCATGGGTGGAATACCGAACTAGTGGTTCGGTTCTATGCCACCCTCGGCTCGAGTTCACACCGGACGCTTGATGGAAACAGATTTCAGATCACATACACCGAGTTTGTCGAGGTCCTTGGTTTTGATCATGAGGATGCAATGAAGAACAACATCAATGTGTTTGATCCTCCGGATGAGGCAGCTTTGGAATTCATGTATAACAGCCGGTATGACCATCCCAAGGGGATGATCATTGGAACTCACTTTGAATTGCACCCCTACTACCGTGCCCCGAACAACATGTTCGGGTGGACCTTGGATCCTAAGATAGGGGATGCATCTTCCTTGCTTGCTACTGCCAAGACTCTCCTTTGTGCTATGCGTCCTGGAGCTGAGCCTTTCTGTGTTTTTGAGCACATTTGGACCTCCATCATAAATCACTCGTACACTCACAACACTACCGGAAACCAGGTAGCTGCCGTGTGCCCGCGGCACACGGCGAAGGCGCCCATACGCACGGCGAAGATGTTTGCCGTCGGTGGCCTACGGCAAACATCCGACGGCGAAAGCTGTAGACGGCAAAGCTGCCTTCGCCGTGTGCCAAAGCACGGGCACACGGCGAGTATTTGCCGTGTGCCACAGCCAGCACACGGCAAAAATAACAGCACCGTCACATCCATTTTGCCGTGTGCCGAGCACCAGGCACACGGCGAAATGTTTTGTATTTTAGCGTGTGCTGTGGCCTGGCACACGGCGAACATTTTTGTTTTGCCGTGTGCTGAGAACCAGGCACACGGCGAAACATATACTTTGCCGTGTGCCCCGTGACGTGGCACACGGCGACCATAAGACCACTTTGCCGTGTGCCTTGGTCTTGACACACGGCAAACCGACCAAACTGAAATTTCAGTATGGTCGCTTTGCCGTGTGTCAAGACCATGGCACACGGCAAAACGACCATCTGTATCCATTTTTTTTTCTATTTTTTTAGCCCCGGATACCTCATTTAACATTTCAAATAGCACATATATCAAACAAAGCAGAAATATATCACATAATCATCAATTCATCACACATATCATCGCACGACACATATACCACAAATAAAACACATATATCATCCGTTTGTCTCATAACATCACAAATATTGTCACAAACAACACATAACATTCGTAGGCCGTCCACGAGTACAACAAACCATGATTTCACAGATGTGGGTCGAAGGGTGGTGGCTCGAACGGCGGTGGGCCGAAGGGTGGGGGCTCGAACGGCGGCACTTGTGGGAACAACTCGCTGCGGGGGCAACATAGGTGACAAGTTCACCGAGGCATTCGATGCCGCTGATAGGTTCTGCAAAAAGTAGAAAAGTTTGCAAACCAGAGAATACTCATTTTAGTTAAAATTGTAAGTTTCTACAATATCTAATTCTCTAGGTTATCTTAGTCTCTAAGTAATTGTAAATGGACCAATGTTTCTTGATTACCCGAGGAGTGATCTGGAAACATATGAGACATAGTTGGAGGCGATGGCGGTGGTCGTCCTGCTGCCAACTCAGCTTGCATGTGGGCAATGTAAGCCAACAAGTTGGCCATATCCCCCGCTGTCGCGCTCGATTCCTCCTGTCGCTGCCTTCTCTCTTCGGCGAGCTCGGCCTACAAAAGTTTCCATTGAACTATTACAATGCAGTGATAATACGTGATTAGAAATTGAATAATTGTTTAGTGAAGCAGAAATAACCTCAAGTCTCTGCACTTGCAGCTCTGCGACGGTCCGGCGTGGAGGTATAGGCGGGGCGATGGCCGGGTCCCTCGCCCGAATCTGTGAGAGGGTGGGGCAACCGCTCGTGTCCACAGTGCCATCGCCTATGATCAACCGGTCATGCTTCTTGCCTCCTCCCGCCCTCATGGCCACCTCAGCATCAATAGGGTGGGCGGTCGGATCCCACTCCGAGCCATAGAGTTGCTTACCCACCTCCGTATATGCAGTGATACGGGAGTAGACGGAGGGGTTGCTGTAAGCCGAAGGAGGGTTTTCGGGGTCGTAGCTGGCCCGAGTAGCCTTTTTCTGGTGGGCCATAGCCCAGCCCACGAACTCAGGACAGCTCGGCGCCTCCAAGTGACCGGGACTGCAAACAAAATAACAACAAGTTCATTACTATTTATGCATAATTAGGAGATAAAACAAAAAAATGACTCGCATACCCATCGAGCTCGTACTCCTCGTTGCTAAGGCTGCCTTGGTGGTGAGATGGACCAGGCATAAGCGCACGCCGGGCTCGGCCGGCGTTGTGCATCTCCTCCCACTCGGGTGAGAACCACTTGTCCACTATGCGTTCCCAGCACAAATCGTCGTTACGGCACCACGGCGCCGGCACCTACACGGGACGGATGAGAGACGTCAAAAAATCAAATGAAGCAATGCATTAAATCGGAGATAACTCTATATTTACCCGCAAGTATTGCTCCCGTGTGAGCTTCATAGTCCTAGCCGCATCTTTGGTTATCTTCTTACGGAGGATATGGCCATAGTAGTTAATGACGCACCGAATTTGCGCCTCGTAGTGCATGTCCTTCACGAGCTTCCGACATCGGTTGTTAGCCACAACCTTAGCCATCTCCTCGTACCCTGGCTCACAAGTGTCGAATTCCTGCATGTAGACATAATGTGTTTAGTTTTTATTGCATAAGTGTACAATGAATGGAATGAATGAAAAGTGTAGAGCGAGAAAGACTTACCCACAATTCCGACACCACTCGATCCGCCTTGTTGACGGAGCACCCGTTGAATGCGTCGATTTGCTCGGTGGCGACGCGGTAGTGCTCCCAAGTCCACGCTGGCTCGTACCTTTCACCAATGTGAACCTGACCCGGGAAGTGCAGCCCGACCAAAGCACCAAGGACGGCGTTCACCTTGCGTTTATGACTACCCGGGGTGATCAATTTCCAGCTCCTGCGAAAAGTGATTAAGAAAAAATATTAGTTTGATATTAATAAAGATTTTCACATTATGAAATGAAGGAAGTAGTTATAAGTTACTTACGATGACATTACTCGGTCGAATAACAGGTCGCGTGGACAAAGGTATCGGCCCGTCGGGGAGTCTCGTAGGACCCCGCAGCCACACAGTAGGCTGCTGCTCCGCCCGCTCCCCTCTTGCTAGTCCCCACCCTCACCCTCATCCTCACCCTCCTGCCCGTCCCCCTCCTCCGACTCTCCCTCCTGCCCTCCCCCTCCTCCGAGCCCCCTCCTCCGAGTCCCCCTCCTCCTCCTCCCCCTCCTCCTCCTCTCGCCTCCGGCGGGAAGGTGGTGCTACGGACCTACTCCGAGTCACTCGACCCTTAGCCTTACCGCCACCGCTCCCGCTGCCCCTAGTGCCACCGCTCTCGGTGCACTTAGAGCGACTGCTCCCGCTGCCCTTAGGGCCACCCTTGCCCCGACCCAAGCCTCGTGTGGACCCGAGTGGTACATCCGAGTCCGGCATCTGTCTCCTCCAAATGGACATGCACCGTCGCTGCGGCCCACCGCCCACCATCTTTGTCCGGTCAACTGCAATTAAAAAGTCGGGAAAACATTTAGCACATATGAAATAAGTAAGACATGATTAGAAACATGCATATAAAAAAATATATTATTTAAGACATAATAGTAGTTTACATTTATTAGAAATAATCATCCCAATCGGGATTAATTGGATCGTCCGACCGATCATCACTATCATACATGTCGAGATCACATTCTGGCACATGCTCGGCGGAGGAATGACCTCATGAATGCCTAATTGTAAATTCTCAAGTAATTTTAAGTCCTTCGGATTGGAAACTACATCTCCGATGTCCTCGTCATCACCTCTTTCATCATCCTCGACATCAACCCTTTCATTATCCTCGTCTACTTCCATTTCCATTGCTCCGGTTAGGTCTATCTCAAAACGCTCTTGTAACCCAACTTCTTGAAAGAATTCTCCGTCATATGTTTTAGGGTCTATATTGTAATCCTCATTATATGGGACAGGTATTCTACCGTGTGGCGATACCTCGTGCACAACGTCCCACCCTAGAAGACGTTTGTCGGTTTTGCACGGGTATGAGAGATAATACACTTGCGTTGCTTGTTGAGCCACAATATAGACATCGTCTCCTGCATAGACGGATGATTGTCGAATTTCAACTAGTCCAATACTAGGTGTCCGTCGAACTTGGTTAGGATCAAACCAATGACATTTGAATACGACACGCTTCGGATGTTTGCGACCAATGAACGAGAGTTCGTATATTTCTTCAATTATTCCATAGTACTCGACCCCATCATCGGCTTTCGTACAAACTTGGAAATTTGTTGTCCTCCGATTGGGCCGACTTTCATCGTATCTTTTAGTGTGAAAGCGATATCCATTTACGTCATAGGCGTTGTACGACATTACCCTATATTCACATCCATTTGCTATCTGTCTCAGCTCGGGACTCATTGACGCATCATTTCGGCTCTTTTGTTTGAACCAAGAAATGAAATCCGGCATTCCACGACCCGTGCCCTTTTTAAGAAGGGCATCAACATCTTGAGGAGTCGGTGCCCTATTTCTCTCGCGTGAATTGTTGAGTAAATTCTCTATATAAAAGAAAATCGAGAGAAGTTAGATGCATATTAGTGACTATCTCGTTATAAATACTATAGTGCAATATCAACTTACTGTAAGTATGGCTGCACTTCGAAAGGTTGGTCAACACATACAACACGATAGTGCGGAACTCTTCATGTTTCAAGGTCTTTGGAGTCCCACCACTTGCACTTCCAAGTTGCCCTACGAATAGGCTGAGATTGCAATCATTTTCGTTGGCATTGTAACGAGGCGGTGGATTGTGCACGCTTGGAAGGGTCTCAAGCATAGTATTTTGATGTGAAGTTTGACACCTCTTCACTACAGTATGCCTCTGCCATGGAGGCTTCAATTTTGCACTTGTTTTTACATTTGGTTCGAAGAACCTTTAATTGTCTCTCAATTGAATAGCACCAACGACCATGCACAGATCCACACATTCGTGCCTCATACGGGAGGTGCAAAATCATATGCTCCATCGGATTAAAAAGCCGGGGGAAAGATCTTCTCCAGCTTACAAAGCAACACGGGAGCCATTTTTTCCACTTCTGCTATCACAGTTCGAGATAACTCCTTAGCACAAAGGGTGCGAAAAAATAGCTTAACTCTGCAAGCACTAGCCACACATGGTCGGGAAGATAACCTCGAACCATGACTGGAAGAAGGCGTTCAATCCATATATGGTAGTCATGACTCTTCATCCCATTGACTCGCATAGTACTTATGTTCACACCCCTCCTCGGATTCGCTGCATACCCATCGGGGAACATTAAAGTTTTGATCCATTCTAGTACTTCCTTTCTTTGGTACCTCTTTAATACAAAATCGGCTGGAGGCTTTTTCCATCTTTTGCCGTCTTTAGGAGACGGAATGTCGAGCTTTGGTCTATTGCATAAGCTAGCTTGATCCACTCTAGCCTTAACGTTGTCCTTAGTCTTACCAAGAATGTCCATGATTGTAACCCAAAGTGCCTCGACGACATTCTTTTCAGTATGCATCATATCTAAAATATGTGGAAGAAGAATGTCAATCATATACGGGAGCCTCCACGAGCCCGAAATCTTAGTCCATGCATGCTCCTCACCATATCCTTCAAAACCACCACCGGCCTTTTCTTTGAGCGCGTTTAATTGCTCAAGAATTTCGGCACTGTCAATATATGTGGCGGGGGTTCTTCAACCACCACACCTTTTGTAAAGTTCTTTTTATCCCGTCCGAATGGATGATCCAAACTAAGGAACTGTCGGTGTTTGTCAAAAGCAACATACTTGCCACCATTCGCCAACCAAAAGAATTTGACAACCGACTTGCATACCGGGCATGGAAACCTCCCGTGAACACACCAGTCGGAAAAATTCCATATGCCGGATGGTCATGCATGGAGTACATGTACCACACTTTCATTTTGAAGTTTCTTTTTCTAGCCCCGTCGTATGTCCATACCCCAACATTCCAAACATCAAGCAACTCATCGATCAAAGGCTCCATGTACACACTCATTTTAGTCCCCGGATATCCAGGAATTATCAACGACAAGAATATGGTTTGTGATTTAAACATGATGCCGGGAGGGAGATTGAGAGGGATAACAAACACCGGCCAACAAGTGTATGGGGCAGATGACATTCCATAAGGATTGAATCCATCCGTCGCCGATGCAACCCGTACATTACGAGGATCCTCGCCTTCTTCAGGATGCTGCTCGTCAAAATGCTTCCATGATTCACCATCGGCTGGATGTACCATATTCTCGGGACGGTATCGTTTGCCTTCTTTGTGCCATGTCATCTGTTTTGCGGTCTCCTCGGTCATGTAAAGGTGTTGAATCCTCGGTACGAATGGAAGGTACCGTAGGATTTTCACGAGGATTTTGAGCTGCCTCTTATGACCATCACCGGAATCTACCTCAATGAACCTGGAGGAATTACATTTAGGACAATAATTTTTTCTCGAGTGATCTTTCCTGAATAAGACGCATCCGTTACGACGGACATGTATCTCGCTCGTACGGCATCTTAAGTGCACGAAGGAGCTTTTATGACTCATACATGTTGCGCGGTAGATTGTGACCGCTCGGAAGCAGAGCTACCAAAAACCATCAACATATTATCAAAGCCGTCTCGATCGATGCCAAGCTGAGATTTTAAAGCCATTAGTCGTCCGACGAAGCATCCAGCTTGAGAAACATCCGTATGGTCGTGAAATGGTTTCTGTGCCGAAGACAACATGTCGTAATAGGCTTTTGCGGTGGGCTCGGCGGCTCTTCCCCAACATGGCTAGGTCCTTCATCAAAGTGGGCGTGATGAAAATCATCTAGCATGTCTCCACACCCGGCATCGGAATCATATTCTGCGATGCGTTGCCTCACGACCTCGTCCCTAGCTCGATGGGCTTCACCATGGCAGATCCAACGGGTGTAGTTAGCCATAAACCCATTGTTGCAAATGTGTTGACCCATTTTCAATTGTGTTTGATATGTCTTGTTCTCACACCGGCACATGGGCACATTGCTCTACCCTGTCCCGATTGAAATGCCTTTTTCAAGAATTCATGGACCTTGTAAATGAACTCATCCGTATAGTCACGCTTACCCCGCCATCCCGTGTACATCCAATCACGACTATCCATCCTTTAACATAACGCAATAGGTGTTATAGAAATCATATACAACTACGCGATACCTATCATGCCCTAATAGGTAAAGATAGGTCCTAATCCCACCCGAGGATGTGTCGATGGGTAAGCTTCCATGCTCCACCCCTATCCGAAACAGAATTTCGACAAGCACCTCCCCGCTGTTCTCCAAATACACGTCCTATCAAGGAGATTGTGTATCCGGAGAACAACAGGGGTGATGCCGAAACTCTGCCTCGGATAGGGTGGATCATGGAAACTAACCCCATCTACACATCCGCGGGCTGTCCGAAATACGTGGACAATTCGAAACAGATACGGTCGTTCATATGCAAACAAATACATATTTTCAACCGTATCTCTTTCGAACGGGAGACGCCTAACTAGGTTGCGCGACCTAAGAACATTATATGAACGAGAGGGGTCCTGTTATCTCACCTTACTACGTAGCGAAACGATGAGTCAACGACGGCGCCTCTCCAAAGCCTCACTCGTAGAAAGTAAAAAAAAAATTAGTGTCCAATACAAATTTTGGCAGCACCTACCCTAAACAATAAGGGTTCAAAACCTGCAAAAAAGCATCGACACGATGGCCGACAACCACAACAAATTTTATAACAATATATAAAGCAACAGCACGATGGCCTACCCTAAACAGCATCGACACGATGGTCGATTCATATTCATTATCTAATCGAAAAGTCCATGTCTTCGATCACCTACAAACCTTTGCTTATTCGTGGCGTAGAAAGGAGGTTCGGCTCGGATGGCGTCGGGACGGGGTGGCTGGCGGGCGGCGGGGCAGCACCGCGTCGGGCGCCGGGCTGCGTCACGGGGCACGGGCGGGACGGCACCACGGGGCAGGACGCCACGGGCCGCGTCGTGGGGCACAGGGAGCGGGGCGGGGTGGCGCCAAGGGGACGACGACCCGGGCGTGCCGGGAGGGAGACCGGGCGCAGGGCGTCGCCACGGGCCGCCTCCTACGCCGGCCGGAGCCGCGGGGGCCGCGGGCACGGGTGGCGCCGCGGTGGCCGCGGGCACGGGGCGGGAGCCGCGGGCACGGGGCGGTGCCGCGGGCGCCTCCTACGCCGGCACGGGGTGGCGGGGCCGCGGGCGCGGGGCGGGCAGGCCGGTGCGGCGACGGCGAGGCGCGGGGCCGGTGCGGCGAGGGCAGAGCCGGTGTGGCGCGGTGCGGGCCGGTGCGGCGAGGTCGAGCGGGCGGGGCGCGGTGCGGGCGAGGCGCGGGCAGGAGCGCAACGGTCGTGAGAGAGTGAGAGAGTGAGAGAAGAGAGAAGAGAGAAGAGAGCGGCGTCCGGCCCAATAAAATCCACTCATTCGCCGTGTGCCGGATCCACGGCACACGGCGAACTACGTGTTCGCCGTGTGCCAAGATCCACGGCACACGGCAAACTTCGTGTTCGCCGTGTGCCCGGATCCAGCGCACACGACAAACCACGTGTTCGCCGTGTGCCAAGGTCCCCAGACACACGGCAAAGAAAAAGCGGCACGTTCTTTTTTCCTCCCGCTTCCACGTTGTTTGATTTGCCGTGTGGCAGAAAACGAGGCACACGGGGAATGGGTGCTTTGCCGTGTGCTACCCGGAGGGACACACGGCAAAGCTCACAACCCCACGTGGCGGGCTCTTTGCCGTGTGTCCCAGAGAACCAGCACACGGCGAAGAGCTCCTTTTGCCGTGTGCTATGCTTCCAAGCACACGGTAAAATTTCTTACCAATTCATTCTTTTCACCAAATCATTATTTGAAACTCTTTTCCAAACAAATATGTGGCCTCAATCATATGAATATTAAGTTGGCACACACCAAAACAAATTATTTCATGTAATGATAGCTCATAATCAATTAATAAGAATTAAAATAACATAATTGCATGTTATTTCATTAAAATTGTGAAACTAGTACGAAAATAGCTAAAAAAACATGTTATTTCATGTGGTTTCATGTAATTGTGTATTGTGTATATAAGAGAGTTTTGAATTGAACTTATAATTCGAATATGCATTTGCATGTATGAACTTGATCTCTTGTTTTATAATCTGTATGGAACTTCATCGAGTAAGCTTCACGTTACAAACACTCGTACTCGATAAAGTTCACAAAAACAACTAAACAACTTCATCGAGTAGTCTTATCGTAGTCTCAATATCATAAATGTCATTTTTTCACTCACTGTTGTCTATTATTTTATGCACTTCCACTTTAAATTTCTTATATTCCAAAAAAATGTTTTAGATAACATAAATTAGATAAATATAGAAAAAATCACAAAAAGCTTCCAAATTGAACCATAGTGTACCAGCCATTTACTAGCACTAGAAAGAAAAGTTGGGGAGGCTCAATGAAAAAAATGTTTAATCTTCGCCGTGTGCTCAGGGCGGGCACACGGCAGAAACGGACAGCTGCCGTGTGCCCCCATTCCGAAGCACACGGCAAACGGGGCAAAGGTGACGGTGGCGGACGGTCGTCTAGTTCGCCGTGTGCCACGTGGTCGGCACACGGCGATTAGGACTCTTCGCCGTGCGTCTGTCGTTTGGCTCACGGCGAAGACCGTTTTGCCGTGAGCCGCTGTTTTGCCGTGTGTTTGCGAATATTGCACACGGCAAGCGTTCACTTCGCCGTGTGCCCGAAGGAAAGCACACGACGAAGATTGCGGCACACGGCAATTTCCTGTTTTCCGGTAGTGCAAGGCTAGCCTCCCATTCTCTCCTTTCATCATGAAGATGATTGAGCATGTCACGAGGATTACCTTCATCCATGACAAGGGCCATTCAGGACTTCATCCCAAGAAGTTCCCCCTCCTCCCCACTCCTCGGGGATCTCCGGTGAGACAGGCAGCTCCTCCACCTCCTCCACCTTCAGCTCGGGCAGCTGGGGATGCTCCCGGTTCTTCCTCTCACCGGACTCGCAGCAAGTCCGGATTTGTCAGCTCGGTCCTCAAAAAGATCTTCCGTATGTGCAAGGCAAACAGGTGAGGATATCTATGAGATGAGGATGGAGCAGGGACGCATCAATGAAGGACATCACCGGTATCTTACTCACCTTGCTCGAGCAGCAGCAGCAGCCCACCTCCTCTTCCCTTGGATTTTGCTCCGATTGTGCCACTGTAGTGGGAGGATCCTTGGGCTCCTTATCGGCAGGCCGCAGGAGTGACCGCACGAGCAGCACAGGTGGCAGCACAGGATGTCGAGGGCGGTGCGACCGAGAGTGAGGAGGGTGACAGTGCGAGAGGATGTCCCGTCGGCCACCACTACCGCTCCTCGCTACACCATGCAGATTCCACCTCGGGAGAAAGGGAAGGGCGTGACAAGTCCTGATGATGACGACGAGAGCGATGGCGAGGAAGCGGACGACGATGATGATGAGGAGTGATTCTTGTGGGCGTCTCCGTTCTTTTCTCTTTTTGGTGATTTGTTTCCAAAGGGGGAGAAGAAATTTCTATCTATTTCTTTTCGTTCGTTTTTATCTTGTGATGGACTATGTGATGGACAATTTGTTATGTTTGAACAATGGATGCTTGTAATGTTAAGACTTGGTTTATTTATCCATGTGGTTTACTTTATGACTTGATATGGTGTATTGTTGTTCTCTTTTTTTAGATGCATTTCGTGAAGATGAAATGTCATATTGCATAGTTCGTGTTTTCTCTTTTTATTCATGACATGGATGCATAGATAAAGGGGAGCTCTTCATGTTGGTAACTCAAATGTGCATTTGGCATTGTAAAGGCCAACCTTTGAAATTCAATTTCATGCACATATTAAGGGGAGCTCGCCTTTTATCTTTGCTTGTTGAGCTTTTTAACCTATCTTTTTAGAAATTTGATTGTATGGGCATCAATCACCAAAAAGGGGAGATTGAAAGTGCATCTAGGCCCCTCATTTTATTTTGGATGATTGATATCAATACAATTAAATTTGGACTAATGTTTTCATGAGAATGTGTGTAGTGAACATCCAAAGAACATGAAAGCATAGCAAGTTTGATCAAAAGGAAGAAAAGAAATGAGAAAAATTAATAAAGAAGAAAATGGAGAAGATCTATCTCAAAGCTTGAGCCTCCTGTTTTATCTTTGCTTTGAGTCATAGGGATGTCGTACTATAAAGAGGGATGCAAATCATAATCTTGGCAAAAAATGAAGATGCTCACAAAATCCATAAAAAACCATCCCAAGCCTATTCTTTCGGGACCCACCGGAAGTTCCGGTGCGGTATTGGAAGTTCCGGTAGGCACTCGGAGAGCTTTGAGCTCTCCGGAATGCCATACTGGAAGTTCCGATCCTCGGTACCGAAAGTTCTGGTAGGCTAACGAGAGTTTGAGCTCTCCGGAATGCCATACCAGAAGTTCCGGTACCGGAACTTCCGGTAGGCTAACAAAGAGTTTTGAACTCTCCGGAATGCCATACCGGAAGTTCCGATAGGAAACCGAAGCTCCGGTACGGCCCCGTTTTCAAACCCTAAACCAACGTACGCGGGCCGGACATCCGGACCTAACCTTAAATCCGACCATTCCGGAAGTTCGATATTCCATCGAAAGTTCCGGTGCGGGTCGTTCGGACAGAGCCAACGACTCTTTTTGGAGCTGTGGTATATAAGCCACACTCCACCCCTCACTCATACTCTCTTGCACATTCCGAACTCCAACACACTTAAGCCACACTCCACTTACTCCAAATCCTCTTCAAAAGCAAAAATTCCATCCTTGAGCTAGGATTCGAGTGAGAGACCTTTAGCAAGAGATTGAGAGACTTGATTCCATTCTTGAGCATCTTCACTCCCGTCAAGCTTGCGATTTGGATTTGTTACTCTTGGAGCTTTGAGCTCCTAGACGGCTAGGCGTGCTCGTGAGCTCCCAACTTGTGTGGTGACTCCCGAGAAGTTTGTATTACCCGTACCGAAAGGGGCATTGATAGTGGAAAAATCAAGCTCAACCTTGGTGGTGACTTGAGCAAGAAATAGGGTTGAAAGAAACCCGGTCCTTGGTGGACTTTCGTAACGGAGACATAGAGTCCTAGGTGGACTTGAACTTCGGTGAAAAATCTGTGTCTTGTGTGCTCTCTTTTTTTTACTTAAGCGCTTTGTTGTTTACTTTGTTAAGTTGCTTGTTAGTTTTCCTTTGCGCCTTTAAATTCCTAGAATAGCATAGGGCTGTGTTTTTCCTTCTTGCAATTCACTAGAATTGAGTAGGGTTTAATTTCACATTTTTCACCCTACACTGGAAGTTCCGGTATTTGACGTTTTCGACTTAGTCTTATTTCGTAGAAATTTTTAGGATCGCCTATTCACCCCCCCCTCTAGGCGGCTTTCATGAGAAGGTTCCATGATTTTTCTTGATTATCATTAAAGTGCATCGCATTGCATTTCCTAGGAAACGAGGTCGGCAACAAGGGAGTGGATGTGGTGCCGGAGCCAACCAGCACCAACTTGAACTTTGTCGAGTTCACTAACCATGTTCGGACCCAAGGCAAGCCCCAATGCAGAACCCGTTTTATAAGTTTTTGGTTTTACTTCACTTATGTTTATGTCATGTATTGTGCATTTAAGTTTAGGAATTGATCGCAACCATAGTTGCATTATTTATTCCTTATGCCTATGGTCATATGCAGGTTTAGGTATAATCCTTTTTCGTTAGCAATGCTACACTTAAAGAATGAGTCATCGATAGAAAACACCGAGTGGTACGGAGACATCTCGGTATTGGTTTACTTAACTGTTATCTCTCACATGATGATTATGAAATGAAGACCGTACGGGAAAGTGCATGTGTAGGATGCGGTGTCAAGGTTGGCCCTTGTTCGTCATAACCCCGTGCGTGTTAGTTGAGGACCATTCGTTATGACTCCTCGATCCGATATTGAATTGTACCAAGTGCATACCTTCGTATAGGAGTTGGTAAACCGATGTAACTTTAGAGTCGTGGTGTTAGACGGTCACTCCTCCCTTTGTGCAAAGTGTCAGTCATGGTGGATGCATGGATTTGTGGACGGTTGAAGGGTGTGTGGTTCAAGCCTTGGACCTGAACTATCGGGGTCATAAGGGGGACATACACTCGGACGGTGGACCCGGCCCGTCATTGTAATAATCACGTGAAAGGTGGCCATATGTGTTCTTAAATGATGTGTATGCCGTGTACTTGGGTTTCTCTTGCAAGATGTAAATTGATATATATCGCCGTCCCTCGCAGTTATTGAGTACCACTTGTCTCGAGCAGATTACATCGTAGTAAGAAGAGAACATAATGTTATACTTGTTGAATTGAAGTATTTAAATATTGATTTGCAAACCTTGTATTGCTAGAGGTCTTGCTCATTAAAATTTATATTCATGTTACAACCCTCTTAATATGGCTAAAAGTTGGACTTAGAAGTATGATAGGTGTTGTTTTTGCAAACTAATTCTAGCAAGCCACTGTCAGCCTCTGTATGTTACGAGTCGGTTTTAGAAACCACTTTTGTCGGGTAAGACTTGCGGAGTATGTTAGATACTCGGGGCTTTGTTGTTTAAATTAACGTGCGGGTGAGCTTGTTAAGAAGAGTGGGACACTTCTACTAGCTTGATGTGTTACATTTTAGACAACTATCGTCGAGAGTTATTTTCGCTTCCGTTGTATAAAAGAATATTAATCAAGAGCTTATGTTTTATAATCATTAAACTCGGATTGTAATAATGCGAGATCATGTTATTATGTAACATTGCAACTCATGAATGCTCTGGTGTATGTACTTGTGTATGTCGACGTCGCCCGACATCTCCCGAAAAGATCCTAGTTTGGTCATTCCCCTCGGTTCGAGGTGCGAGATGTCACACAATCAACCTCTGTTTTCGAGGACTCCTGCTACTTACTTGAGGAAGCTTGATTCTCCGCTGCTTTACTTGTTGTTGTGGGGTTGGACCGGTACCCACCTCACGGGAGGGCTTGAAGCCCCACCCCTTACTATTTACTATCGGATCTCAACGAGTGTACACGGGGAACAAGGCGAGACGTGCGCGAGGTAGGCGACACCGAGGGACGTGGAGAAGTAAGGCAAGGCCAAGCGCGACGAGGTCGAGGGCCGCCGCCAGCTGAGCCCGGAGGGCGTAGACTACGAAGTGACCAGGGGACCACTTCGCTTGGTCCGAACATGACTTGGTCCTCCTCCTATTTGTCGGGCTGTCACATTACTTGCTTATGTAACCGAGAAAACCGGAATGCCGCTTTTTAGTTGTAGCTACGACATGTAGCTTGGACATTTTGATCATGTAAAGTCACGGATCCCCATGACTATAATAGAAAATCAAGAGTCACCCCAAAAGATACATGTAATTTCCAAATTAACTTTGCTATAATAAAAAATTACCACACATTTCTATCTATTTGTCGTGTTCGATGGGCTAAACGTGTTAGCCAACACCGCTTAGCATACCAACACTTGATACTCGAGTGGCGGCGACCCCTGCCTGCGAGCCATGGCATCTAAAAAGCAACCAAACAAAAGCAGCAGCAGCTGTGTACACGTTTCCCACTCCCCGCCGCCAGGGGCAGGGCCATTCACGTTCGATTAGCTCACTTTAAATGCGAAGAAGTGGGTGTTTTCTTTCTTTCTACCAGAGTTTTTTGGAAGTTATACTTGACAAACTTGATAGTATGTGTGGAACATTTACAAAACACCAGCCAAATAATGGCTCCGTTTGGAACAAAGGTTTCGTGGAGGAATTTTGCAGGAAATAGTTCCTATGGAAATGAATAGAGTAGTCGCGTTTGGAACACAGGAATGCTTCGTTCTCTTCCTCCGGAAAGGAAATCACCGGTGTGCATTTCACAGGAAAGGAAAAATCCACTCAGAGCTAAGGGAAGGAATCTCTGCTCGCCCTCCCTCCCACTGTTGTCTGCTAATTGCTTCTCTCTCATACCACGGACCACGGTTTGAACTCTCTCTCCCTCCATGGATTAAGCTCCTCCAGAGAAAGTTGTTTGCAGAAAAATCAGAAAAAGAAAAAGAGGCCTGTTGCTTACTCGCATAAGAGGAAAAAAAGCTTTTGCATGCTACCCACCTCCGCACGGACATCCAACCCATGACCTGAGTGCTTGTTGGTAGTATGGGAGAGAGGATGAGAAGGATTCTTGTTGTTTTTTTCTTTTTTTGTGTGTGGATGATGTGTGCACATGAAGTCCCGCATATAAGGAAGTTAATGGAATAAAATTGTTAATATTTGATAATTACCTGTATATTTTCCATTCTTTTTATTTATTTATTAGTAATAAAATTGTTAAAATTTGATAATTACCTGTATATTCCATTCCTGTGCTTTGAGTTTCCTACAATCCAAACATCTTCAAATTTTTATTCCTTTATTTTGGATTCCTACGGTTTTCTCGTTTTCTCAATTCCTGTGTTTCCTCTATTCCTACGTTTTTTCCTATTCCTCTATTTTTCATTCCTTCGTTCCAAACACACTCTTATAAAGAACACCCGACAAATCCAAAATCAGCATCCGGAAGTCCCGAACTTTTCAAATTTTCATGAATACAGCCCAAACAGTCGTCATATTAGTAAAAAAGAATCTTACATTTAAAAGTATTAAATAAAGTTTAATTACAATATTAATTGCGAGAACCTCTAGGCTATTAGCTAGCGAGATGATTCTAATGAGGGGAATTCAACAATGATTAACGGGTGATTACTAGAGAATCATTTTTACAAAATATAAATAAATTTGGCTCATTAGATTCATCTCGCATATTAGTACATATCTGTTAAAAAAATTATCTCTAGAGTAATAGAATTATTAACAAATGACAAGATTCTTTTTAATGTGATCGGACTAAAAGTTTAGTCGAGGAAACGAACAGAGCTTATAAGGCCGAGTATCGATGAGAGTTTTATAAGTATTAAATAAGGCTCCACATCAGCTCAAACGTGTTTCATAAAAATTAAATAAGGTCTCGCATCAGCTAAAATGGTGGTATGACAAAATAATTAAGATAAAAGAGATGAAATGAGTTTATGTACATTTGACACTGTTTTATGGGTATAAAACTTCTATTAAGAATATAAAGTTTCATCCTAACATATTTTGACCAATCCGATGTTATTTTAATATTACAATTCGTCTATAAAATCATGAAATAAAACTATGAGTTAAAAGCGACTATTTTATTTATCAAACTATATCTTCACATATATAATATGATAATCTTATAAATATTATAAGATAAAACTATGCATTAATACTCGCAACTCACCAAACAAAGTGCCCACGAAAAGGCTGAGCTCCTGCTGAGACGGGAAATGCGCCTCCCAGATATAATAATTTTATATTACTTGTACTGCCTCGGCTGCTACCACTGCGCGTCTGCGCCTACGACTCCACGACACAAGCGCAGAGTACGTAGCCTCAAAAGAATCCTATCGCCATTAATGGCACCTCCTGCCTTCTTTTTGCTTTGACCAAGGACCGAGGTGCTGGCGTGTGGATGTGGCTGTCGAGTCACATCGGCCCAGGACTCTGCTGCCCATTCCACACTGCTCGTTTTAGCTGGGCGCAGGGCGGAGAGAGCGAAGAGTTGGGTTGGAGATGGAGTTCTTGCTGATGCTGTTTCTCTTCTCCAGCTCCCTTCTGCTCCCTTCCTTGGGTCTTGCTGGTACTGGTCCTTTTGCCAAGACCTCTTCTTTCCGCTTTCGATTTCTTGGTCTCGTTGCTGAATCTTTATCCCCGTGCAAAATAATACGCAGATTTGGCGCGTCGTCTTCGTATTTTCTCATCGTCCATTTGCGTTTTGTTGATAAAAAATAAAGCTTTCTGCTGGACGTATTAACTTGTTGCTCGGTCTCAGTTGTTCATGTGTTGCATTTTTTTCAACGAGAATTGTACAGCATTTGTCTAAAAGTACTAGCTCGTTTAGATCCGTTTGAGCTGCAGTGGCAATACTAGAATCTGGCTACTGCATTCGCCATTCTTTTGTTTACCGTTCGACTATGCTAGTATGTTTGAAAGCTCATACGCTTTTTTGCCTTATTGTTTCTTTTATCCTTCTGGGTCATACATTATCTACTTTATTATTGCTCCCTTTTCTCTTCAGTTTGTGACTTGAAGCAGCCTTTCCTTAGTTGTTTCTTTGTCACTAAATACATCTCTGCTGGTGCCAAAAAATATATACAAATCTCTGCTCTGCTCCTACATTTCCCCGTTGATTTTCCATGCTTTTTTCTGTCCGGTTCAACTCCACCCATAGATTTTCTCCTGCAATGTGCAGTGTTACTTGCAGCACCGATCAATCATCTCTTTTTTTTTCTCAGTTTCAGGTCAAGAAGCACATCAGCTGGTTCACCTCCAGGAGCCTTCTCAATCACGCGAACATGTTTCAGTCGCTCCCACGGACCTCGCCATGGTGTCCGCCTCTGTTCTTGGAGCAGAGTCCTGGCTCAGGACCCACGTCCTGGCGCACTACCCCACACAGCGCATCACCTCCATCGTTGTAGGCCATGGCGTCGCCTGCAACCTTGGCCAAGGGCTCGTCTCGCTCCGCATCTCGCATGCCGTCAAGAATCTGCACCATTCGCTTGTGCGTTGGGGCCTTGCTGAAGACATCAAGGTCATCACTGCCTTGACCGCCTGTTCCAAGAACAGAGGGGTCCTGAAGAGAAGGCTCTACGGCAGGCACCACTTGCCACCAGCGTCAGCATTCCCTCCACCGCAGCCACCAATGGCTTCGACAAGTGCGCCACCGCCGCCAGGCGTGCCCTTGTCATTTGCACCCAACTCCCCGCCCGAAGTTGTGCCGTCAGTTCCACTTCCACCTACTGCTTCTGTGCCGGCCAGCGCTCCTGTTGCCATGCCAGAGAGCCCATCGCCCACCATATATGCTAGCCCACCCACTTGGACGCCTGCTAGTCCGCCTGAGGTTGCTGGCGGCATGGCCCCGTCGGCATTGCCACCACCATGCCTTGCTCCACCAGCTGCAACAATGGCCCCTCCACCGTGGTCCAGTCATGGAGGGAATGCTGGCGGTTTGTGGTGCGTGGCCAAGCCTACTGTGCCAGAAGAGAAGCTGCAGGAGGCAATGGACTATGCTTGCAGCCAGGACGGGGTGGATTGCCAGGAGATTTTTGCTGGAGGCAGCTGTTTCTACCCAGACAACATTCCTTCTCACGCATCATATGCTTTCAATAGCTATTGGCAGAAGATGAGGCAGATTGGTGGGACCTGTGATTTTGGTGGTACTGCGGTGCTGATCAATTCAGACCCAAGTAAGGTTTCTTTGACATCGCTAGTTCCTGTTATTATTTCAATTTCGTTGAGGATGTTACTTCAACTGAATTCAGTGTGTGTATGGTGATTCTTTTACCCGTCATTACTCATTAACCATACAATCTGATTGTTTTACTCCTTGTGATTGTAGACGTGTCTTACTGCATTTCCTTTTTTTTTATTTTGATGGTTCACTAGAGAAGTAGAGGTAGTAAAACATCTATAGAGGGCCTTTTATTATAGATTTGCTCCACAAAGAAGCGCAAAGTAATAGTCTCATGCATTAGTAGCAATTTGCAGGTTCAGTCATATTAACTACCTAGCATCCACTTCTGTATTGTTCATTCCTTTATATCACATTAGTTATCTTTTGTCATTTGGTTTATATCATACAGATCGAAATGGAGTCCGTATTTTTCTTATTCTATACAATTATTTGCACTTACTAGTTTGATTAGTATAATCCTTTATGTTATCATCATCATCATCGTCGTCATCATCATCATAGAACCTTTTTTGTCATTTGGTTTACATCATCGGGATCAAAATGGAGTCTCTATATTTCTGATTCTATATGATTATTTGCACTTCCTAGTCTGATTCTATGTTAGGCATAGAATTTCAGCTGGTTGGTTGAAATGGCATTAAGCTTCTGGTGTCCTCTGAGACAAGAGAGTGCTACAAAAGCTAAAAGGTAAATTCTATAGGACAGCGATTTGCCTTACGATGTTATACGGTGCTGAGTGTTGGCCTACAAAAAGGAAACACGTTCAACATTTGAACGTAACAGGGCATACACGAAGGGATCAAGTGTGGAATGAAGATATCCAGGAAAAGGTCAGAGTGGCACCAATAGAGGAGAAATGGGTTTAACACCGGTTGAGATGGTTCGGACATGTTCAATGAAGGCCTCCGGAGGCGCCGGTGCGTAGTGGGGTTCTAAAGCGTAGAGGTCGACCTAACCTGACTTGGGATGAGTCGGGTAAGAGCTACGCTAAGGAGTGGAATATATCTAAGGAACTAGCTATGGATAGGAGCGCTTGGATACTAGCAATAGACGTACCTGAATCGTGACCCTTTTTCTTTCTTCTTGCTTATCCTTAATTCTACCTTTTGTCTTGTGTTCCTTTTGGGTCTCTCCTTTTCGTGATTCCTATGGGTTTCATCTCGAGCCTACCCCAACTTGCCTGGGATAAAAGGCTTTGTTATTGTTGTTGTACTAGTTTGATTGGTGTAATCTTTTTATGTTATCATCATCATCATAATAGAATCTTTTTGAATTGTCTGAAATTTTCTTGGTAAAACATAAACTTGCATTGTCATTTGTTAGATAATGCTAACCAAAAAATTCAAAATAGGGCGAGTAACTGATCAGGTCTTTGTGGAAGTATTAGATCATGCTTTGCATGTCATTACCTGAGATTTAGCTCCATTTTTATGTTTTCATTTGGTTAATTTTCAACAAAAAGAAATCACAAATGTTGAGACCACTACAAATTGCAACTCTTGGTTCTAGTGTAAAAGTGGGCACAATATCTACATGCTTCCACCCCTGTATCCTACCCTCAATTTTTGCTTTAATCTGTTTAATTTAGAGCTAAAAATAAATAAGCAGTATAATGTTCATTACATGATTTGCTTACTGGTTTTCTTGTTAAGCGGATACAACTGTGCAGCTCTAAAGCTTATGGTGGTTAGTCTATGATTTCACAATGCATTGCAAGTTTTGAGTACAATGTCTGAACTTATAGTCCAATTTGGTAGTCTTTTACTATGTGGCCCTATTATGCACTCTATTAGGTTTGAATAATTGAGCTGGTAACTGAAATGTATTTTATTGGAAGTTTGTAATGATTTAACAATAACCAGTTTCTCATGCTCTACAATATTTTTTTCTTGCCTGAGGTTAGATGTGTCTAACGGGAATCCTTGTATTTGCAGGCTATCTCCAGTGTCACTTCATGCTGGGTTGAGGAAGCGGTGCTAGAATTTTCTGTCCTGGTCAGTAATTTCCTAACTTAACAACTGCTTCTGATTCTTGATTCTTGAACATGCTTAATCTACATATATTGGTCTAAGTAATAATGTCATTGATTCTCATACTCCTGGTTTAAATGGTTACTTAACGTCGTCTAGTTCTTGTTGTTAAATAGTATTAGGGAAAATATAGAAAAGAAAAGTGATATTCTATACAAAAGAATTTGCTTGTTGTGCTGTTACAGCCAATGTTTAAACAAGTGGAAACCGAGCAGTGAGGTACTGCCTAGCACTTGCTTAAGCGGTCCAAGGCGTTTCTACTTTCAGTAAATACATAGAAAAAGATGCCAAAAATAATGAAAACATTGCATAAAACCACATAATTATTGGAAAAATAGCAGAAAACACTTTTTTTTAACAAATCAGTTGAAAGCTAAGCTGTGGAGCTCTGAGGAACCCGAACCTTGAAAATATTACTCTTTCACGTATAGTTTCGCGTCGATCACTATTGCAGGATCCATTCCCCTTAATTCTCTGTCTAGCTAAACCAAGATTCATACCCACAACCTGTGCTTTCTTGTCCTTTGATGCTTTCAAGTCGTAACCTTGCTTGCTAGGAAATATATCGTTACCTCTTATGAGTGTTATGGACAGGCTGTTGGGCCTTATGGGCTGGCCTGTAGCAATCCGCTACTGCAGCGGCGGCTAGGTTTAGGGTTATTGAGTCTATATAATTAGAGTAAGGGTGTATTATAGAGGTAAGTAGAAAAGAAGAACATTGTCGTAGGTCAGGCCTCCGAAAGGAGGCGACTTGCGGGGTTCTTCCTGCTAGGACATAGTCGTTCCATAATAATTTGGTATCTAGAGTCACCTCGGCCCATCGCCGTTATGGCCGGTGCCGTCATCGATCCTGCGGTTCTCACCACGATCTCCGCCAAGCTCAACTACGTCCTTGCTGAGATGGAGCGCATCAACCGCCGTTTGGATAACCACGATGCTCGCCTCACAGCGATGGAGACGAAATCATCTCTGCCGCCACTTCCACTGCTGCCTTCACTTGATCCGGCACCGTATGCTGAGATTACCATGGTGGGAGTTGAGGACATCGAGGACGTTGTCGCATCTGCAGTTTCTCCTGCATTCCACCCCACCGTCGCAGTTCCAGCTGCCCCTCCAAGCATCACACCGGTTGAGATGGTGCTGCCCCATTCTCCACATGCGTGGCCTGCCCTTGCATCACCGCAACAGCCACAACCTGCCTTGTGATCGCCGACCAACGTGAAGCAACCTGCACTGGGCACAAAGGCAGAGATCGTTGTGGGTGTGGTATCCCCTCTGCTAATCCACAACATCACTGTCCCAGCCGCCTCTCCAATCTTCATGCCAGATCAGATCAAATCGATCCCTGTTTTCCCTGCCAAGACGGCGGCTCCATCGGTTGGAGGAGGCACACGATTCATCACGCTAACCCTCGCTGTCAGGGAAGGAAAGCAGCACCAATCCAGTCTGTTTCCGTGGCAGCCCGGAGGGAGAACTCAGGCATGTATCCATGCGGCTCCAGCATGCAGGCCACGAGTTTGCCCTTTTTCTGATGAGAAGAAAAAGGAAACAATCAGATACACTACAACGCCATACAAATCTGTTTCTTTTTGTTGATAGGAATAGCATGTCGTCCACCAGAAACCAAGTCAATCTCTGCATCTGCGTGCCAACAGTGGATCAAATCAAGGAAATAGTGAAGGAAACTGAGTTCAAGCCATGCTGCCAGGGTATGTGGCGAATCGACGCTCCTGCATCTCTGCACCATGCAGAGATTCCCATACCTCTCACGCATTTACCAAAGTCGATGCCATCACCGAGCTGTTTTTCTTTTTCTCTTGGTAACATCGGTGACTACTCAGCTATGTTCCATGGGTTGGGCATGGTCAGCACAAACTTTATTGGGGACGCTCCATGGGCTAGAAGCACGCTGGTCTCTGTTGGATGGGTACAATACAATCTTGGCCTGGTTGGAGTGTAATGCTTCTTGCAGCCGTGCTGCAGCCTGCAGGTGCTTCTATTGACTGCCTCCGTTTGTCCTGCACTTTACCATGCAATGCTGATTTCGTTGGGCCACCACTTGGGCAAGCAGCAGAGCTCCACCTGGTTCCATGATCTTCATCCGGTGTCAGTCATGAATAAGTTTAAGCCGAGATGTAAAAGGCTTAGTCTGAGTCGTGTCTTTTATTTGTTAGTTGTAGTCGTCTTCGGTCAGTTTAGTTAGCAAGTTCCCACGAGCTGCTCGTAAGGAGGGGTGGAATGTTATGGACAGGCTGTAGGGCCTTATGGGCTGACCTGTAGCAACCCGCTACTGTAGAAGCAGCTAGGTTTAGGGTTATTGAATCTGTATAATTAGAGTAAGGGTGTATTATAGAGGTAAGCAGAAAAGAACATTGTCGTAGGTCAAGGCCTTCGAAAGGAGGCGACTTGCGGGGTTCTTCCTGCTAGGTCCTAGTCCATAACAATGAGGGTGGATAAATACCATTATCTTCTTCATGGCTCTCCCAAGTTGCCAACTCATTGGTATACTTCTTTGGGGGAATTGAACGCCGCCCACTATTTCAATACCCAGATCTAGGTAGGTGCTTTTTTGAACACTGGTTACAGCTCTCCATTGTGGGAAGGCTTTGGTTATGGAAACAAAATTCCTATTCGGTCCTAAGGTTGAACCTACTCAACTTCAGTTTACAACTATTCAGGTTTATGCCTTTGAATCTGCTTGATTTAGAGAAGTATTCAGCATTTGCCCAACGTCATGGGCAACTATACCAGATAGTCTTATACCTGCTTTCCAAGATTATACATGTTTGCATTGCATATGCTAGTAGCATTGATTCCCAATTTTCTTGATACGATTTTCACTAATATCACCCCTGCAAATCTGTTCGCAGGCTATTTTGCAACATGGAGTAGTGGATTTGCTGGAGTAACTACACCATCTACCGTCAATCATTGGTCTAATCATTTATTTTTAGTCCATCGATGTCCTATCGCCAGAAATTGTACTGTCTCTAATCCTAGAATTGGTAATCCCTGAAGTCCTAGTGTAGTTAGCTACTGTAGGATGTTGCGTCTCTGGTCTACAGCACCTTGCTGTCAGCCAGTGATGCCTCCATAACGCAAGAAGCGAACCATCATTAAGTTCACTGACTCGTCTTCGTGAGGTGAGAACTTGGAATTTAGATTATGATCTGAGCGATACCTATGTCCAGTTTATTTGGAATTGGGTTTAATGATGGTTTGCATTGTTTTGGGTTGGACGGTTTGGCCCATGTGCCCCACTGCCCGGTGACTTAAGTCCCTGAATTTGCTTTCGATTTGAATACCGTGTTTGAGCTTCCATAGGGCTGACACACTAATCCGGCTTCCATTGAATCACAATTTTAGCACCATATGTCTCCAAATTATAGGATGTCTCCTCAAATTATCATGGGTTTAAGACTTAAAGTTGAGAACTTGAGATCACATAACTTGAATAACAATAGTATTACTAATGTTCAATGATAGAATTAATCTAAGCAAAATTACCCTAACATGGGCGGTGGCTGTAGGAGAAGTTGGTTTAGGGTCGTTCAATGACCCACTAGTCACTGATGCTTCCGTAGTGGCCTTGGGCACGTTATATGGTAACGCAACACTCAAACATGTGAAGGTCTATTTGTTTCCACAATTCTGAATGACTCAAGAGTTTTGACATAAGACCAAGCCATCGAAAATGTTATCTTCTTGTTGACTTATGTAGAACGTTTAAGTTGGAGACCAGATGCGAGAGAGATGCAATCTGGCAATCTGCGAATCCAATTAATTGAGATCTGCTCTTGTACTCCAACACCAACTCGAACCTGATATGACCTAGACCTCCAACTTAACCTGAATGTTCTGGTCTTCTGGCCCTCTCTATGGTTATTAATTTAACTTATGGATGTGAGCTCTAATCACCTATATGACAGCATAGGTAGACACCTCAGCAAGCTTGGCTGGGAACTGATGTCCAAAGAATGATGACCAATATTCATGTAGGTAGGAACGAAAAAAGTCTTTGTTTTTTTGTGTTTTCCTTCGTTCTTCAGCCACCAAAGAAGAAGAAAAACGAAACCTGACCTTGTGGATAAATTAAGATCTAAATATGATGAAACAGAAAAGGGATCGAAGAAAATTGTTCCACGACGATGGCATCTTTCCCATCTTAATACCACCGACTAGAAACCTAATCTTCCATGTCATCATTAGAAGAAATTTATTGATGTCGCCGTTGCTGCCATCATCTTCATCCAAGCCACCATGGAAAGCCCAAATCCACCCTACTTCCTAATCGTAGTCGAAGAGGAAGAGGAGGAACCAAATCTTCAATATCAAATATCTTAACATAGAGAAACTACCATAATCTAGGACTCAATCTACTAAACTTATGGGAGAGATGGATCCTCACTCCTCTCGCCACCTGCTCGTGCCGCCGCTCGCGTCCACGGTGGACCCGTGGACCGGCTCGCCGCCTCGGTCCACAGGGTCCATGGACCTTTTCCATGAAATTTCCAATAGGGAAATAAATCCATAGTTAGAAACAAAGCCCTAGATTTTACATAAAACCCCATGTCCCAGCGAGTTAAGAAATTTTACATTTAAGCCCTTCCACTTTCCAAAAATTCAAAGAAATACCCTCCAACCGTATTAAGCCCCTGCCAGCTTTGCGGAAACGCCCCTGTACCTTCCGACAACTCTAGTTTTTCAACCGTAGATCCGTTTCGAGCGATTCCGACGTTGTTGAAATCGCTTCGCTTGGCACTTCCGCTTAATTTTACTTCTTGAGCAACCGCGTTCTGTATCTGCGCATCTGTCGTTGTGTCGGGAAAGCGTGTTGTCGCCGCCTGTTCACGCGAGGTTGCTCTCTCGGACTTGTCGGACGGCACGCTTGTGGCCGAGCTGTAGCTTTGCCTCCGTTGGGGTGAGGATGCTGCTGGTGTCCTTGCGGAGCGCAGGTCGTACTCGACTAAGCTTTGCCGGAGACATTGCTGCTCTCGAGAAGGCAAATGCCCGTCTCTAGGGCGAGGTGACGTACCTCAAGGACTCCGCAGCGAGAAGACAAGAGGGCCGCTGCGGGCTCTCGGGAGGAGCTTACCGCTGTGAAGGAGGAACCGAGGGCTCTAATAGCAGAAAACCGGGGCCTACTCAACTCCTTGAAAGAACGACGCAGAATCTTCTCGCGGAGGGGCGACAGGATAAGTTCCGCTTTGCTACTTCGCTAGTCGGTGTGGGTGCCAAAGTGCCCCTTTTTGACTTTTGCTGCTTCGCCGGCCGGTGTGTGATATGATCTAGGCCGATCTTCCGAGAGGTAGAGGGGGTAAACTCGAATTTGGAGAACTCGATGTTGATGGTCCGGCTTCAAATCATCACGATTCGATCCTGCAACCGCTACACCACTGCTCCATTGGTTATCAACCAAGCACAACTTGATTGACCTCGCCGAGAAGGTATTTCCTGCAAGCGAATCGAAACACAAGCAAGAAGGGATAAACACGCCATCTGAAATTGCAAATAGGAATTGACACTATGAATTAAAAGAGTTCTAGCACTCGGTTCGAAAAGACTAATCGCCACGATCGAGGAGAACAAGAACAGGGGCCCTGGATCATAGTAAAAGGACTTGTCGCCACAAGAAAAATGATTCAATCGTAGTTTCTCTCTGAAAAACTCGAACTAAACAAAACCCGAGTCAAACGGCGGCGGCTACTGAGTCTTATAGCCTAGGGACGTGCTAGGGTTGAGGACGAACCAGGATACATGTGCTTAAGGCCCGACACGATACAAGGCCGAGTCGGCCCAAAAAGGTGATGCAACACTTTGTCGGAATCACACAGAATGATCCGCGATGGTTGTAGATCTGGGACAAGAATCAAAATGATCGCGTAGTCATCCTCTTTCCAACGCCTCGGAAACGCCTCATTCCGATGTCGTATGAAGGAGATATCATCAAATTCGTGCAGGCAGGTTTGCTGAATCCGAATCGGATGCGCCAGCGGAGTTGGAAGTAACTTGTAACTTGGAGGAGACTTTAGCTTGAGGCACCTAGCTTGGCGATGTCCTCATCGGTGTGGGTGCCAAAGTGCCCCTCTTCGAGTCCGCCTCGCGCGCGGACCCGGAGGTTGCTTTTCTGGATTGGTTGGAGGCGCAACATCTAGCGGTTCCCAAACTTATAGAGAAAAGCTATAGATATGCTTCCCTTTACTCCGGGAGGCTGCTCTCGCTTGCTGGAGCACGAAGACTGCTCTCATGTTGAGGAGTTGGCCGACTCGGAAAAAATCACAATTGGCCACCATTGCCGTGATGGCTCAAGCGACGCGACGAAGTTGGCCACGAGATGAGTTGCGTAAGAATACTCGGGTTTCCTATGGGTATGAAGACGCCCGGGTTTAGGCTTGTGCTTGTCTTGCGAGGGTGAGGCACTCGGTTTTCATTTACCTTTGATGCTTAAGCCGTCCTATTTTTACTTCTTTCCTTGTTTTTCCCAGGCTGAGAAGAAATGAGGTGGGAAGACTGGAGCGGACTCCATGACTAAGGACGTGTTTGGCATGGCTCCGGAGCAAAACTCCGATCCGGAGCTGCCCCAAACTAGCCAAACACCCAAACTCCTAAACTCCCGAGAGCAGGTGAACTCCCAAGAGTTGGAAGAGCTGTAGTTCATATTTGTGTAGCACCCCTTTTGCTGCTCCCAAAATGGAGAAAATGAGAGTAGACACGGAGTTCAATAGAATTTACCCGCAATTGCCACTCGTTACACACGAAAAACGTTTCGATCTATTTTTCTCTTCTCCCCGACGCCCGTACGGCCCGTGTGCCTCCGCTCCCCGTGCGCCTCCGCTCTGCTCGCAGCTAGGGATGCCGGCGCCGCCCGGGGCCCGGGCTCCGGCGCGGGCTCCCGGGGCGTGGATTCGCCTCCCGTCCCAACGCCGTCCGGGCTCCCGCACGGCGTCGCAGCGCCAGCGCCGTCCTCCCTCCCCTATCCGGGCGCCGTCCGGGAGCGGCCCGAGCTCTCGGCGCGGGCTCCGGGGCGTGGATCCGCCTCCCGTCCCAGCGCCGTCCAGCGGGTGGTAGTGGAGAAAACATTCTTGTAATAGTTAACTATTGTAATAATTAATTATGTTGAACTCATTTCCATTGTACAAGACTTTGAAACTGTCCTTCTATTTCATTTGATTGATCCAAACATATTTTTTCTTTGAAAATTCAATTTCATTTGGTAATATAAGGTGCAAAATACATGCAGCCCAACCAAGGGCATGAAGGTCAAAGAACCCTCAAATCTCTATTTTCTGGAGCAGCTCCATATGATCTAGCCAAACACCTTCACAGGTAGCTCCAACTCCACCACGGAGCTGCTCCGGAGCAGAGTTTGGGAGTGGAACTACTCTCCTGTGAAGCGAGCCATGCCAAACACGCCCTAAGTCCGGTGATTAAGGTGGTTCCGGATGCGAGGGCTCTATATTCCGTGATTCATCATTTTCGGCTTCGGGCTCTAGTTCATAGAGCAGGACGGAGTGAGAAGGCGTCTTAGCTTTGCTATTTGTTTGTCACTTTTCTAGATATTTGTTCTGTTGTTGGACCTTGTCGGATAGTGTGCTGCGCGCTTTGCGGCTTTTGTGTCATGCTTGCACAATTTTCTCGTGCTTTAACTATTTGGATAAGCTTGTACTGGTGGTTCACTGTTTCCTCGTCCGTTTCCTATGTTTCCTGTGTTTCCCTGTACCCTCGTGATTCTTCTTATCGCGAAGTACCCGATTTTGCATATATAAGTTGGCCCGCACACGCTCGTTGCCCTTGCGCGTTCTCCTTGTGAGCTCTTACTTTCCGGAAATGTGTTATGATGCGATGCTTTGCATGGCGTCCGTTTTCGCGAGGTTATTTCCTCTTGCGATGCCGTGCCTCTATTGTGAGGGACTGATTGCGCTTTGCCAATCGATTTCTAGGGGTCCATCGCACGCTTCATCAAGCGACTTCACCTCCATAGGAAACATGCTGCACTCGCCCCTATCTCCTGGCTGTCATAGCTTAGTGGAGCAGAGCCGGGTTGCTTCGCGTAGGTTGTTTCTCTTGGCGCGCGAAGGCTCGCCGTATTCCGGTACTTCTTGCGTTACTTCGAACAGGCGGTCTGCTGCTGGGAGAAGTTACCTTGCCTGGTGCTTTTAGCTATGCTTGCTTTTGCTTCGCATGCCGCGGTGCAAAGGCGAGAAATTGCACACGATCCCTGTAATTTCGTTTTCTGGTTTTAGGGAGTGTTCTTCAGTCCTTTTATTATTTGATTATCTTTGTGCTTTTGTTCTAGCTATTCTTGCCATTATTGGGCGAGGCATGGGTGCATAATCCGAGCGTTGTTGCCTTTTGGTCATGTTTATACGTGAAATGAATGCCTTTGGCAATGCGAAGTGAACACGTTTTGAACGAATCGAGCGAGCCCCATTACGACTCAATGCCTCGTTTTGTTTAGAGAAAACACCACTTCCCTCTCTCGGTCGCTTGGGGCGAAGTGAACACAACTCGAACGAACGGTGCGAGCCCCTTTGCAACTCAACACTTCATTTTGTTTAAAGAAAACACCACTCCCCCTCTTAGTTGTTTGGGGCGAAGTGAAAACGTTTTGAACGAACGGTGTGAGCCCCTTTGCGACTCAACACTTGGTTTTGTTTAAAGAAAACTTCACTTCCTCCTCTTAGTCATTTGGGGCGAAGTGAAAATGTTTTGAACGAACGACGCGAGCCCCTTTGCGACTCAACACTTCGTTTTGTTTAAAGAAAACACCACTCCCCCTCTCGGTCGTTTGGGGTGAAGTGAAAACGTTTCGAACGAACGACACGAGCCCCTTTGCGACTCAACACTTTGTTTTGTTTAAAGAAAACGCTACCCTCTCTCGCTTGTTTAGGGCGAAGTGAAAACGTTTCAAACAAACGACGCGAGGCCCTTTGCGACTCAACGCTTCCTTTTGTTTATTCCTCCATGGTTCTTGTTTACGCCCAGCGGAAGCTTGATTGTTTTTGTTGGCTAGCACTCCATGTTGTATTGCTTGTGTCCGGTGGAGTGAATTGTTTGACTGACCAACCCTATGTGGGTTTTGCTTATCCCCGACGGAGTGAATTGCTTAGGTAGCCAGCACTCCAGGGTGTATTGCTTATGTCCGACGAGTGCGACTGCCGATCGAGGTTTCCTCGCTTGTCGAATGTTCAGACTTCATTTGCTTTTTGAAGTTGTTACGACTATTTTTTATTTTTTGCTTCGGGTCAACACAACTTTATATTTCTTTTAGCTGCTATTACATATGCCACCTCATTTAAAAACCTCGCACCTCGGACCGGGTTTTCCCCTTAGAGAAAAAGAGTATGGACTTGACTAGTTTCCTAATTGTTACTTTGCTTATACATCACGAAGGCACAATTTGTACAGACTCGACTCATACGTAGTACTTGCAGAGATTATTTGCATTCTAGGAGTGCTGGAGCTCTTCGTCATCCATAGTCTTCAATCTATACGACCCTGGGTTTCCTACTTTGGCGACGATGTACGACGCTTCCCACTTCAGCTCGAGTTTTCCCTTTGCTTCCGTTCTCCGAGTTCGGATGAGCACTAGGTCTCCTAGGTTGTATGCTCTCAACATCACTTTTTTGTCTCTCCACTTCCTGGCTTGAGACTGCTTCGTTGTCTTCGTCTTGCTCAGCTGTTGCTCTGGTGCTTTTGCTTTTAACTTCCTCTAGCGTCATAGCTTCTTCGCCGAATAGCAAGCAGAAAGGGGTAAAGCGTGTTGTTCTGAACTCTATAGTGTTGTGCGACCACACAATCGCTGGCAGCTCTTTGGCCCATTTTCCTTTCTTTTTGTTAAGTAACACTTTCTTCATTGCTTTGAAGATTATTGAGTTTGCCTTCTCTACTGCTCCATTTGACTGCGGTGGTATACTGACACGAAGTCCATTTTGGTTCCCAAGCTGTGGCAGTACTCTCTCAGGACCTCGTTGTCGAAGTTCTTTGCGTTGTCTATGACTTCTTCTCTAGGTACTCCGAATCTGCATACAATACTTTGCTATAAAAACATAACTGTTGGAGTTGAGATGTTTGTCACGGCCTTAGCTTCTATCCACTTAGTGAAATATTCTACTGCCACTATTGTGCATTTGTAGTTTCCTTGGGCCGGAGCAAGCTGGCCTACAATGTTGATTCCCCACTTGCAAACCGGCCATACCGGCGTAATCAGCTGGGATTGCTGGGACGGTGCTGAGTGCTTTCTTGACACTTTTTCACATGCTTCGCATGGTTTTACTATTTCCTTTGCATTTTTTTTACCATTGTGGGCTAGTAGAACCCTTGCCTTATTGCTTTTCCTGCGAGGACGTTGGCCCCAATGTGCGAACCGCAAGTGCCGAGTGGATTTCTGTGAGGAGTTCTTTACCCCGAACATCACCTAGACATTTCAGCAGCGGGGCTGATATTTCGGACTTGTAAAAAGTCTCCTGGTATTATCTGGTAGTTTCATGCCCGCTGCTTTTTTCTTCTTTTGAGTCTGGTTGGTAAAACCCGTTGAGGAATGCCATCAGCGGAGCTTTTCTCTTCTTTTGAGGCAGCTTTTTTGCTGCTGCTTTGGCCAATGCGTCTGCCTCCTCGTTATTCTTTCTTTCTACATTTTCGATGTCGAAACCCTTGAAATGTTTGTCCATACTTCTGACTTCAAGCATGTACTTCGCAAGGACTGGCTCTCTTGTTTCATAATCTTTGTCCACATGGCCTGTCACTACTCTTGAATCTATTTTTACCTTGCAGCTTTTAACTCCTAGTGGTCTTATTTTTCTTAGGCTCAACAAGACTACTTCGTACTCTGTGATGTTGTTGGTGCTCTGTCTTCTTACTCCAGTCTTGTTGCATACCTCAGCTTTATTCCCGATGGCGAAGTGATTACGGCAGCTGCACCGGCTCTCGCGTAGCCCGAATTATCCAAATGCTTCTACGACCGGGCCTTCGCTGAAGTACCCTGGAGCTATCCAATCTATGATGAAATCGGCCAGTACTTGTGATTTCGCTACGCTTCGTCTCTTGAAATCAATTAGTGCTCCCACAACTCCATTGCCCATTTTCCTACTCTACTTGATGCCTCTCTGTTTTTGAAGATATCATTCACAGGCTGATTCGTGAGGGCTCTTATCCTATGAGCTTCAAAGTAATGCCTGAGTTTTCTTGCCGCCATCACTACTGCATAACAATTTTTTTTCCATTTCTGAATAGAAAATCTTTGAGCCTGCGAGAGCTTCGCTTACAAAGTAAACCAGGTTCTGCTCGAAGAGCTCTTTCTCTTCTCTGTTTTTGTCGATGATGCTTCCACCTTTCTTTTCTTGTACTAGGACTGCACTAACTGCGAAGGGTTGGCTAAAACGTAAAGGAGGAGTACTTCGCCTTGTTCCGGGCTTGCCAACCTTACCGACGTTGAGAGGTGTTCTTTCAGCTCTTCAAATGCTTTCTACTGCTCATCACCCCATTCGAAGTTTCTTGATCCCTTGAGTATCTTGAAAAAGGGAAGGATTTTTTTCCACCGATTTAGATATCAATCTGTTTAGTGTTGCCATCCTTCCTGTTAGCTTCTGTACTTCCTTTTTGTTGCGAGGTGGTTGCATATTTATTATTGCATTCACCCTGTCCGGGTTTGCTTGATGCCTTTCTCGCACACCGAAGATGGATTTTTCTGGGTTTAGCTTGCTCCGAGGTTGGCAAAGGTTTCTGCGAGGTCATCCGTGTGGTCTTCCCTTTTTCTGTTTGTTACTATTACATCGTCGACATACGCATGGACGTTTTTGCCGATTTGTGACTCAAATACCTTTCTTGACATTCTGTAGAATGTTGGTCCAACGTTCTTGAGTCCTTATGGCATTCTTACGAAGCAGTATGTTACGAACGAGTGTGATAAAACTTGTTTTTTTCTTCGTCCTCCTTCTTGACCCATACTTGGTGGTACCCAAAAAAAACAATCGAGGTTAAGACCGGTTTTTCAATTGGAGATGTGGTGCGGAACTGTGAGGCAATCGGATAGGTTGCTAAGTGGGCCATTGAGCTTGGCCAGTATGAGATTACCTTCTCATCACGGAAGACGATTAAGGGTCAAGCATTGGCTGATTTCATCACTGAATGGCTTGAGACGCAAATTCCACCTGTTATCCAGAACTTGGAGTATTGGGAGATGTATTTCCTGTTATCCAGAACTTGGAGTATTGGGAGATGTATTTTGATGGGTCTCTACAGCTTTCAGGCGCGGGGGCTGGAGTTCTGCTTTTAACTCCGCAAAAGGATCCACCGAGATACGTACTCCGGATGCATTTTAGAGCATCAAACAATGCTGCAGAATATGAGGCTTTATTTCATAGGCTTCGTGTGGCAATTTTGCTCGACGTTAAACGTCCGGATGTTTATGCGGACTCGATGCTTGTCGTCAGCCAGAATAACAAGACTTGGGATGGCATATAGGCAAGAAGATAGGAAGCTTGAAGACAAGTTTGATGGTATGTGTTTACCCATATTTTGTGTGGAAACAATTCTGCTGTAGATGAGTTGGCTAGGATGCGATCTTCAAGGCAGGCAAGTACCGCCTGGGGTATTTCTTCAAGTTTTGGACAAGCCAACCATCAAGATGGTACAAAAGGCTACAATTACTGAGATACGAGACCGGTGAAGCGGTCCCAGCAGTAGTGCAGATTGATGAGCCAGTCCAGGATATGATGCAAACCGAAGAAGTAGAGCCCATGGATGAAGTTATGATGATTGATTCAGATAGGCGTACTCCTTATATAGAATATTTACGGTCCGGTATACTGTCGGAGGACAGGGTTGAAAAGCAGTGGTTGGAAATCGGAGCGCGAAGCTATTTACTTGTGGAAGATGAACTCTATCGGCATGGAGGTGACAATATACTAATGAAGTGTGTGTCTACGATCGGAGTCCAATTATTGGAGGAAATTCATAGGGGAATTTGCGGAAATCATGCTTGATCAAAAACTTTAGTTGGAAAGGCTTTCAAGCAAGGATTCTATTTGTCAACAGCGATTGATGATGCTCACGAGTGATGAAGGCTTGCCAAGGATGTCGGTTTTTTGCGCGCCAACCCCATTACCTGCTCATGAGTTGTGCATGATACCGATGACTTGGCCATTTGCAACCTGGGGGTTGGATATTGTCGGATTGTTAAAAAAAGCACCAGGAGGCTTCACTCATATTTTTGTGGCAATTGATAAGATTTTTAAGTGGATTGAGGCAGAAGCAATGACACATGCAACCACGGCTCGGGCAATTAAGTTTTTGCAAAATATATTTGTCCTGTTTGGAGTTCCGCATTGCATCATTACTGATAATGGACAACAATTTACTTCAGAGACTTTCAAGGATTTCGCAGAAAGTTTGGGAATCAAGATTATGCTTCAGTATCACATCCGTAGAGTAATGGGCAAGTAGAATGTGCCAATGGGATGATTTTGACCGGTCTTAAGCCAAGAATTTTTTATCGCCTGAAGCCGTATGCTGGAAAATGGGTGAAGGGGTTGCTATGGGTTTTATGGGGGTTGCATACGAATACCGGTTGTGCAACAGGACAGTCTCCATTTTCTTTGGTGTATGGATCGAAGCAATGTTGCCTATAGAAGTAAATATGGTTTACGTGAGGGTGCAGTACTACGATGAAGGGAAGTATGATGATCAGCGCCAATTTAAGTTGATCTGTTGTAGAAGAATTACGAGATCGAGCATTGATTAGAGCAGCTAAATATCATCAAGGGTTGCAGAGATATCATGATCACAATGTGCAGCCAAGGGAGTTTCAAGTGGCGTTTTGGTGTTAAGGAAAATTCAGTCCAATAAGAATCGGCATAAGTTGTCACCAGTCTGGGAAAGACTGTTTATTGTCAAATCGGCTTCCGGACCAGGGGCTTATAGACTTATGACCCAGGAAGAGGAGCAAATTCCAAATTCTTGGAATATTGATCAGTTATGTTGCCTTTATACTTGATTTTTTGTATTCAATCTTTATGTAATTTTTTGTCCATGATAATATGAAGCATGACAGGTTTCGGCTACATATATATGACGTTTTGTGTCTCGGAATTATAATTTCACATTAATATACCGAGACAGGGGGCTGCTGTCTTAAGACCAGTATGTGAATATTTTTTTGCGTATATAGCTTTTTTATTTTTCCTTAATTCTCTTGTCCAGAGCTAAGTAATTTGGGACGGAGCAAGTATTTATTATCTTCCTACTAAGACTCGTCTCTACTCTAGGGTTTTATGATGTAACTAATTTTCAAGCCCGCAAATGATTTCTTTTTGGAATTCATAAAGAAAATGTTTTTTCCTTGTAATGGGACATGGCATTGTTAGGATGCATGCAAATCCACAGAATATTAGTATTCATCCACCGGCACAAGCCAGGCAGCTGCCGCCTCCTCTTGCCCTAGCTGCCGGAGAAGTCGTCGCCTCCTCTCCCATCTCTTCAATAATTTAGTCTAGATTGAGTCTTAAATTAGGGTTGAGTTCTTTCCATGCCAAGAATTTTGGTATTGGGGATTTGTTTCCTCCTCTTCTTCTCCGACGACGGCGAAGATGAAGGATGGATTTGGTCTCTTCATGGCAGCTCCGATGAAGGTGGCGACGGCGATGTTAACAACTTCATGACGACATGGAGAATTAGATTTCCGAACGACGACATGGAGGCGGGGATGATGTCGTCACCATGGAATAAAATTCTCCGGGTCCTTCTTTATTTTGTCATGATTAGATCCAATCACGATGAAGGTCCAGTGAGACCTTTGGGTCTAGTTTCTCTTCTTCGGTGGCAGAAGCAAGAAGGAGGAAGACTTGAGAAAGAAGATGATGCTCAATTTCACTTATATGAATGTTGGCTGTTATTCATTGGGTTGTGGCACTACTTCTGGTTGAGCCGTCTATGGCGCACGAAGTCCACTTGCCTGTGCAGTCATCCATACAGACCGTCACACAGGTTCAGAATTGAGTTTTGGAGCTACATGTTGAGTGCTATCGGTTGTAATCTCTTTGATTTACATAGCACTTGTAATTTGAGTATGTACTCAACTTTATATTAATATAATTCTTCTTTCGTCTAAAAAAAATATTGGCATTCATCCGGAGAAGTGTTGTTTGCCGCTGTCCTTTTTCAGAGCTCTCTAATGACAAGATGTGCAAGACACGCAACTATATGTACATACTATTATGAAAACTGGAATACATATAGAACTGGTAATTAAATGTACATACTTCTGTATTCTACTAAGGTTGTATGGGATAATTAATTTCCAAGCGTGCCTGTGAGTGAAATGATTTATTTTCCTGCAGAAAAGGCCATGCGATGAGCATCCTCTGGCTGTAATCATGGTTTGGTTTCTTTATCTCTACGCAAAGATATGTGCGCAGATCGCTTGTTCGGATAAAAAGAAGACATGGAATGATTAGAACCAGCACCGAGGAGCAAAAGACGATGATGGTTGCTTGGCCGGTTGTTATTCTTGTCTCTTACTATATTTCTTTTCAGTTCGCTGTCTGCTCCTATTAGCGTACTTAATTAGATTACAAATTGAAACCTTATTTTTTTATGCAGTAAAGCATATATATTGAATGTAGTGACACACATTCTGTTATTGAAATAGGAATGATGTGAAATGAATCTCAATCTCTTGAACAAAGTCAGGGGAAAAAAAGAGATTGAAAACTAGGCCTGTTTTCTGATCCAACAATGATGCGATGTTTAGTAACTTATTATTTTGTACAAGAAAGAATTCGAGCCATCCACATATTATTATACAACATAACTTGACCTATGTATCCTACCAACAAAAATTACATATGTGCTTGATATTTCTATAGTAAATTGTAAAAGTATTCACCTGTTTTGATTCTACTTGTTTCAAAAATTAAGTGTGGTTCTACCATGGCTTGTGTATCCTAGAGTGACGAACTCTCTTCATCTGAGGTGCTCTCTGTTCCATGCTGGATGCGCGTATTCAGGACAGGATTTGTAGCCGCTGACATACGAAAAGATCTTGCAGATCCAACAACTGTCCTGTCTTGCTGGCTGACTTCCCTGCAGACATGGTCCAACATGGAGAGGAAGTCCCTCACCACTGTGAATATCCTCAAAGGGTGCGCTTCCTCCTTTGCAGCATCACCATGAAAGTATACTGTAATCTCTTTCACTCTTCCCAGAGCCCTTTTTTCCTCGCACCTGACCTGTTCAATCTCCAGTGTAGCTCCCTGTAAAAAGTCATGCATGGTTGTGAAGAACTTCTGGCCCTGGGTGCATTGTTTCTCCAGCTGTAGCACTGATCTGATCTTCCCAAGACCAGCTTCAAGCTTTGAGACGTAGCCATGTAGGACGTCGAAATCCATGCTCGCTGCCTTCTTGACGTTCCCTAGTTCAGTGCTCAGGCCGGACACAACATGGAGGCCATGCTTACGGAACTGCGCAGTATTTCTGGTTTGATCTTCTGCAGTTTTCTCCGACGATTTTGCGTCTTCAGATCGGACAATTTCTTGAACGACGAAGTGCAGGAGGGTGGTTTTACCGTCTGTGCCTTTGACGTCTGCAAGTTTTAGGAGGGTATCCAGCTTGAAGGCTTTTGCCTGGCCCCGGTTCGTGCCAACATTCATTCGGTTTCCGGTTCTCAGGACAGCTTCAAGTAGCTTCAGGAACAATCTACTGGCTTTCAGATCATCACAAGCTGCCTGGGATACCAAGTAAGGAATGTCAGCTCTGGCTACTCGTATATATTTTTATGAAGAATTCATATATATGCTGCTAAAATTCAGCATTTCTCAATGAGAAAAATATAGGATTCCTCTTGGCGGCATACAAAATTAACACATGATAACTGCATTGATGTAATACCGTACCTCCAGCGTGTCAAAAGATTTTCTGAGGTAATTTATTTCACTCTCAAAGTTTGCTCGGTATAGCATAGCATCAACCCTTTTGAATGAGAAAGGTATATCAAGAACTGCTTTGAGAAAGCGCTCTGCTGACCCAAGCTTGGATATGTCACCAGGGAAGTTTCGAAGCTTCAGTTCTTCCTCCTTGGTAGGGGCCATCTTTACTAAGGTTTCCAGCAGCTCAGCTCCCAGAGCCTCAGCATTTCCTTTAAAACGACAATATCAATAACAAGTGGTGAGTCGATTTCACAATGTAGCTTGAAATACCACCATAATGTGGTTAATGGAATAGCATGCACAAATAAGAGGAACGTTCAATTATGATCTGTTACCTAATTTTGAGTAAAAAATAAAATGATACGTTATATTTTAACTTCTGCTGCTGCTGGGATATATGACAATGTAGAAGGCATCTGTTATAAAATGAGGCGCCCAGTATCTCGGGAGTACTGCGTGGAGTAAGGTTTTTTCACGGTATATTGAAGCTATAGTGAAAATTTAATTTTGTGGCATTGTTACCATCCAAAAGCGCATCGGAGACCTCCTCCAGCGTGACATTCAGCGCACGCAGCAGGATTGCGATGTTTTGTGCTTTCTTGGGGTCAAGGACCTTCTCTTGTCTGCACTGCTGCGGCACACCAGTTTTCTTGGGCGTGTCCTTAGTAGAAGGCGTGTTCACCGTATTGTTCGTGAACAGCACTTCGATCATGTCCTCATCCAGCCTACATAAAAAAAGTCCATCAAAACATGGACTAACATTGGAATCAACAAAGAATCGATCTTACAGATAATCTGCCTTCTGTTGTGGTGATTTTGAACTTAACTGGAATGAGTTGGACTTGAGACGGTCCCAGACCATGTCGCGGTCGGAGCACGCCCGGACCTTGTCCCAGTGCAGCGGCTTCAGCTTGGGACGGCCGTCGTCCGCGGTGCTGCTGTCGTTGTTATCCCTCACCAAAGATGCAACGTGCGATCTCGTCACGGAAATGCTCGGGCCCTCTGTTTGGGCCGGCCTGAGCAACCGGCGTGCGGATGATGGCCCGGTGGAATTTGAACGCTCCGGCGGCGGCGGCGGAGGAGGTTTCGGGATCGCGTTGTTGCTTCTTGCTGCTGGCGGTGGCGGGGGAGGAGGGGGTGGTGCTGGGGCCGAGTGATTATTGCTGGCGGTGGGTGGCGAGACCATTTGCTTGATCATGTCCGAGTCCGAGCCAGCGGAGAATCGTGTTCGCGGCAACGTGCGGCGCGAGCGTGGGGCCGGCGGAGGTGGGGCCACCGCGGCTGCGGCTGTGGCCGGCGTCGCGGGGAAGACGTCGCTGGTGAGGCTGGGCAGGCTGCGCCGCGACGGCGTGGTGGTGCGCGGGCTGGACGCGCTCGCCTCGCTCCACACCCCGCCGCCGCCGTCGCCCGCCGATGAGCGCTGCCCTGGCGTGTAGTACGCGCCGTCCTCGTCGTCGGACGAGCCCCCGCGCCGCAGCAGCGGCGGCAGCGGGCGGAGCTCCGGGCTGGGGACCGTGTCCACGTCGCGGCACATGCCCATGCCGCGCACCGTGCGCACCTTCCGGTACGGCGCCGTGGCCGACGACGAGCCCGCCACGGAGGAGCCGCCCATGGAGACGGAGGCCGCGGCGCCGGAGTGCACGGCAGATGCGGCCGGGGGCTTGGGCGTGTGGTGGGCGTGGTGGCGGGCAAGGCGGCCGGTGAGGAGGAACGCGGCGGCGAAGGCGAGGAGCGCGAGGACGGCGGCCGCGGCGGCGGACGCCACCACGATGGCTGCCTTCGGCGTGCCCCCGCCGCCGTGTAGCCGCGGGGCCGGGCCGGTGCCGGAGGAGGAGGCGTCCGCGGGGACGGTGTTGGTCGGCGGCGGCGGCGGAGGGAGCAACGCCGGTCCGCCGTTGTCGGGCGGGACGGGCGTGGACGGGTCGGCGGCGAAGCCCGGGCCTGGGGGTGCCGTCGTGGATGGCGGTGGAGTCCATTCGATGGGGAACAGCGGCTCGTGCAGAGCTCGCCGGACGTCGCCGGCGGATGCCGGGAGGAGGACGACCAACGTGATGAGCGTGATGGGTAGAGACATTGCTGCTACGAGGATAGGAGAAGAAGCTGACAAGTTTCTAGCCAGAAAGAAAGGCCGGGATGGCAGCAGAGCAGAGTGAGAGAGTAGGACTGAGGAAAGGAATATGGAAGGAGTGAGGGCAGAGGAAGGAAGCCGCGCCGTTTTTCTAGATTCCCGGTCGATAGCAACGTCTCCCTCCCGTACGTGGCAAAG
>JAUNZO010000728.1:0-19470 GCA_031894775.1 Chloris gayana
ACGTAATTGCCGATCCGGAAGAAGAATCTTAGATACAAAGACAATGTGATGTGGACAAGGGTTCCCAATCTTTTAAAAGGTTATGATAATCTTGATTAACGTGGAGACGATACACAAGTCAATCCGGCTTTCAAACTAACATGTTCTGAATCCCGCAATCGCAGCAACATGTCCCTCTCGTTACAACCGACGTTGCACAGTTGACCTCACTAAGAAGTCTAATCCTTTCCTCCAAACCAAGAACACAAGCAAGAATAAACAGAATGCAACACAATTTGTACATATGAATTATTAAGCTCTTGAGTTGTGGTCTCACAAACTGATATACATAGCAACTATCAAAGAAAAATAATCAAAGTAAAACCCAAACCATAGTGACGGGACAACGACTATTTATAAAGACCTTATGGTCGTTCAAGACCCCTGGACACGCCCCTGCTTGGGCTCAACAAGATACATGGCCCAAAGGCCGAAAAACAGTGACACAACATCAAGACAGATTCTCGAACGTCGGATTATTTCGACGATTACCATTGAATCCGGTGTCATTTGATCGTGAAACTGGTGCTATTGGAAAGTCTTCTCCTTAGAGTTCCATGCATATGTAGAACGTCCAAAACTAAGCCCGTATACGTCCTCAATGTTCGTTTTATTGCAGGTTAGTTCTAGATTTCGAAACCAACTTAAAGCCGGTTTTAGTTGGCCCTCCTCCTTGACTTTCTCCATGGTTCCTAATAACAATATATTGATGAGGTAACAAACCATTCTTGGCACTAACATATATAGAACATGAGAACAAGCTCACCTCTAAATTAAGTCATTATGCACGAGGTCTAGTCATTGGTCCTTGCAAATCTATAGTTGGAGGAGTATTATGTACATCCACGAAGTGATGTCATCATCTTCCTCTCCCTCTTGAAGTGGACTCATCCTCGACTCAAGCTCATCCTATTCTTCCAAGTATGGTTTGAAATCTGAAATATTAAAAGTAGGACTAACCCCAAACTCGAGACACAAGGCATATAACAACGAAAATCAATACAACATGAAGGTGAATATGGAGCGTGTCTAATGGATAATGCAAAGAAATGTGTGAATCATGATGGTAAGTTGATAAAGGATTAGCAAGGACTTGGCTACGATGGACCATACATTGGAGAAGGGCAAGCAAGAGGCTTGGCGTCGAAGGACTTTTGTGATGGAGAAGAGCAAGTGAATGCTTGAATCCGATGAATCAATTCCTAGTGTCAATTATTTGTGAATCAAGTAGAAAAGGTGACATGGATAAAATATGAAGTCTTGTATATATAATGAGAAAATCCATGGTCATCAGCTCAAGGTGGATATGCTTAAGCAAAGAGTTGTCGTTCGCTCGCAAAAAGAAAAATATGAGCCATTTCGACATATGGTTTTATCTCAAGCTCAAGTGGAAGAAAATTAGCTTTTACCTAATTCTTGACTATAGGTATGTCGTACTATCAAGAGTGATGTAACGTGTGTTGAATGACAAAGTCAAAGTGCTCAAAATCTCAGAGATATACCTATTCAAGTGACCTAAACCCCAAACCCCATGTTCTGTTAGGTCGAGGCGGTCGATCGCCTTGAACCGAGTTTTTCGAGCTCGGTTTCTAGGTCGGTGAGTTTTTGGCCTTTATGGGTTCTTGTGTATGTTTGTTGGCCGCTTGTCAATGCAACGGGGTCGAGCCGTCCTGAAAGTGCATCTAGGCCCCTCATTTTATTTTGGATGACTGATATCAATACAATTAAATTTGGAACTAATGCTTTCATGAGAATGTGTGTAGTGAATATCCAAAGCACATGAAAGTCTAGCAAGCACAATCAAAAAGGAGAAAAGAATTGCAAAATGAAATAAATGGAGAATTTGGAAAAGACCTATCTCATAGCTTGTGCCTCGCTCTATTTGTTTGCTTTGAGTCATAGGGATGCCGTACTATAAAGAGGGATGCAAATCACAAACGTGGCTAAGAATGGAGATGCTCACAAACTCAAGAAATCCCCTCCAAACCCATTCTTTCCGAACCCATCGGAAGCTCCGGTGTGGTACCGGAAGTTCCGGTAGGCTTACAGAGAGTTTTGCTCTCGGGTAAGGCCATACCGGAAGTTCGGTCCCTGGTACCGGAAGTTCCGGTAGGCTTACTGAGAGTTTTGCTCTCGGGTAAGGCCATACCGGAAGTTCCGGTCCCAGTATCGGAAGTTCCGGTAGGCTAACAGAGAGCATTGAGCTCTCCGGAATGCCATACCGGAAGTTCCGATACGGCACCGGAAGCTCCGGTGCGGTCCAGCTTTTTCCAATCCTAAACCCACGTACCGGAAGCTCCGTACTCCACCGAAGTTCCGGTGCGGGCCGAAGTCCAGATCTAACCCTAATTCGAACCATACCGGAAGTTCCGATACGCTATCGGAAGTTCCGGTGCGGAGTTTTCAGACAGGCCAACGGCTCTTTTTGGGCTGTGGTATATAAGCCACACCCCCTCTCCATTCACTCCTTCTTGCACAACTCCGAACCAATACACACTTGAGCTTCACTCCATCTACTCCAAATCCTTTCCAAAAGCAAAAATTCCATCCTTGAGTTAGGATTTGAGTGAGAGACTTTGAGCAAGTGTTTGAGAGACTTGATTCCATTCTTGAGCATCTTCACTCCCGTCAAGCTTGTGATTTGGATTTGTTACTCTTGGAGCTTTGGGCTCCTAGACGGCTAGGCGTGCTCGTGAGCTCCCAACTTGTGTGGTGACGCCCGAGAAGTTTGTATTGCCCGTCCCGGAAGGGACATTGATAGTGGAAAACTCAAGCTCAACCTTGGTGGTGACTTGAGGGAGAAATAGGGTTGAGAGAAACCCGGTCCTTGGTGGACTTTCTCAACGGAGACGTAGAGTCCTTGGTGGGCTTGAACTTCGGTGAAAAATCCGTGTCTCTTGTGCTCTCTCCCTTTTACTTACGCGTTGTTGTTTATTTACTAGGTTGCTTGTTAGTTTTCCGTTGTGCCTTTAAATTCCTAGAATTGCATAGGGTTGTTCCTTCCGTTCTTGCAAACACTAGAATTGTGTAGGGTTTAATTCCGCATTTATCACCCCGCACCGGAAGTTCCGGTATTTGACGTTTTCGTCTTAGTGTTGTTTCGCAGAAAATTTTAGGTTCGCCTATTCACCCCCCTCTAGGCGACTTTTAATTGGTATCGGAGCGGGTATCTTCGTTGAAGCCTCACCGCTTGAAGATCAAAGATGGCAAATGATAAAGATGCAACGGGTAGTGGTGAAGCACCACCTAAGGTAGCCGGTGAAAGGGGTCATGAGACCGCACCGGGGATGCCGGAGATGGAAATGGAAAAGGGCCTGCCCAAGGTGGAGATGTGCTTAGTGCTTTGCCGATGAGCTACAACAGAACACCATATTCCTATAGTGATGGAAGAGATGAGCATATTGGACCCGGCTCCGGAAGACTACCATACTTTGATGGTCAATACTTTGATCATTGGAAAACAAAGATGCTACTACATTTGGATTCAATGCATCAAAATGTGAGAAATGTGACTCAAAATGGATTCCTATGGGAATGTAGAAGCAAGCCAACCGCACAAGACTTGTTCAATGTTAGGTGCAATGTGGCGACGGCTAGTGCTCTCGTATCCGCGCTTAGTCCCGCCGAGTATGAGAAGATAACCGGAATGGAGGATGCCCATCAAATTTGGTTGAAGCTTGAATTGGTTCATGAGGGCATTGATAGTGTGAAGGAGTCTAAGCTAGAAGGGCTTAGAGAAGATTTTAACTACTTTGTCATGAGGTCGGATGAAGGGCCAAGAGAAGCCCATGATAGGATGATGAGGATAGTGAACATGAGAAGAGCACTTGGAGAAAATGTGTTGGACTTGGATGTGAATAGAAGGTTGCTACAAGCCTTGCAAGCATGGGATGCCAACATAGTGTCCAACATAAGAGACAAAGATGGTTTTAGATACTTCACAACCGATGAAGTGATTGGGAAGGTGCTCTCCCAAAAACAGCAAATTGACCAAGGAAATAGGATCAATGCATTGCTCAAGGACAAAGAAAAGGCTAGTGGGAGCAAGAATGATTTGGCTCTTAATGCCGAACAAGAAAAGAAGAAGAAGGTGGTTGAGGAAAGTGATGATGATAGCGATGATGAAATGGCTCTCTTTGTGAAAAGATTCAACAAGCTTATGTCAAAAAGGAGCTCCAAGAAAAATGACCAAGACAAGAGCAAGTTGAGGAAGGACAAGAACAAGTGCTATATTTGTGGAGACAAAGGTCACTTCATGGCGGAGTGTCCGGAGAACTACAAGAACAAGCAAAACAAGAAGGGGGACAAGAAATACAAGAAGCATAGAAAGTACCGTCGGGGTGAAGCACACATTGGACAAGAATGGAACTCCGATGGATCATCTTCCTCCTCCGAGTCGGAATCCGATGAAGAGAAGGGAGGCATTGCATCACTTGCTATTGGGCTAACACCGACCAACTCCTCCTTGTTTGGAAGCTTGATCGATGATGAAGATGACGCCGGACACAAGTGCATGATGGCTAAAGGCTCTAAGGTAAATGCTAATGGAAGCTCTCAAATTCCTAACATGTTTGATTTGTTGGACATCATTGAGCAGGAAAAGGAGACCAATGAGAGGCAAGAGGAGCTTCTTGAGAAACAAGAGGAAATGCTTGTTCAAGAGAAGCAAAGGGTGCTTGAACTTGAAAAGCTCCTAGAAGTTGAGGACTTGGTAAAGTCTCTCAAAGTGGTTGAAGAAAATAGTGAGACACTTAAAGTCACAAATGTGTCACTTCAAGAGAAGTGTGATGACTTGCAAAAGGATCACAATTCTCTCAAAGTGCAATTTGAGGAAATTAAGTGTAACACTACTTCCTCTCAATCTTCGTCTTGCCCCCATCTAGCAATGAATGTACTAGGTGCAATAAGATTGATGTTGAAGCTTATACAAGAAACCTCAAGACCATTGGAGACTTGAAGAAGCAAGTGAAAGAACTTCAACAACAAGCACAAAAGAAGATGAAGGCCATTGATGATGCCAAGGCCGAGTATGCAAGGGGTGCATACACCAATGTGAGACGATCACATGTGAAGGATGGCATTGGATACAAGCAAGGTGACAAGCATAATGCAAGAATCAACAAGAACGGCACCGAATTCATCAAGTTCAACAAAGAGGGTGAATATCAAAAGAAGCAAGTCAAGAGGGAGAAGCAAATCAAGAACACTAACAAATATTCTCTTATTTGTGATTTGCGTACTAACGTGCCTAACCCCTCTTGTGCTCTCTTTTATGATTTTAATGCGACCTATGTGCTAATGAGAAACAAGCATGGTCGTGTCTATGCAAAATATGTTGGGCCACGCAACAAGACCCACAAATCTTGTGTGTGGGTGCCCAAGACACTTGTTACTAATGTGAGAGGACCCAAGCAAATTTGGGTACCTAAAAACAAAGCATAAATTGTTTTGTAGGAATACTCCTCCGTGGTTCATCATGGGTGGTCGATAGTGGATGCACCAATCATATGACAGGAGACAAGAAAATGTTCGAATCCTTTGAGCCAAGCAAAGAAAGAAATGAGTACATCACCTTTGGAGACAACGGAAAAGGCTATGTGTTGGGTTATGGTAACATTCCTTTAACTTTTCCGCATTCACTTTTGAAGGTTATGCTTGTGGATAACGTTGACTTCAATTTGTTGTCTATCTCACAACTTTGTGGAATGGGCTACAATTACTTGTTCAACGACAAGGGTGTGATTGTCTCAAGGAGAAGTGATGGCTCGATTGCTTTTGAGGGTGTGCTCAAAGGGAAGCTTTATGTTGTAGATTTCACCGCGGATAAAGCAAAACTTGACACATGCTTGGTTGCAAAGTCCGACATGGGATGGTTGTGGCATAGACGACTAGCCTATGTCGGTATGAGAAATCTTCACAAACTTCAAAAGGGCGGTCCCATTCTTGGACTAACGGATGTTTGCTTTGAGAAAAATAAAATTTGCGAGTGCATGTCAAGCCGGAAAACAAGTTGGAGCACCACATCCATCCAAGAACATAGTGACAACCACAAGGCCGTTGGAGATGCTTCACATGGACCTCTTCGGTCCCATTGCATACATTAGCATCGGCGGTAACAAATATGGACTTGTTATTGTTGATGATTATTCTCGCTTCACGTGGGTATTCTTTTTGTGTGATAAAGGTGAAGTAAAGGACGTACTCAAGACATTCTTGAAAAGAGCACAAAATGAATTTGAAGTGAAGATCAAGGCCATAAGGAGTGACAATGGCACCGAGTTCAAGAACACCAAGTTGAAGAGTACCTTGATGAGGAGGGCATCAAGCATGAGTTTTCGGCACCCTACACACCTCAACAAAATGGGGTGGCCGAAAGAAAGAACCGCACACTCATAGAGATGGCAAGAACCATGCTTGATGAATACAAGACCTCCGATCGTTTTTGGGCCGAAGCAATCAACACCGCATGTCATGCCTCAAACCGGTTGTATCTTCATCGACTCTTGAGGAAAACACCATACGAGCTACTAACCGGTAAAAAGCCTAACATCTCGTACTTTCGAGTTTTTGGGAGCAAATGCTTCATGCTCAACAAGAAACCCAAGACTTCAAAGTTCTCCCCTAAGGTTGATGAAGGTTTCTTACTTGGGTATGGTTCAAATTGTCACGCCTATCGTGTCTTCAACAAAACCACCGGTTGTGTTGAGGTTTCACGGGACGTGACGTTTGATGAATCTAACGGCTCTCAAGGGGAGCAAGTTGTTATCAATAATGCAGATGTTGAGGCTCCTAGGCAAGCAATCAAAAGAATGGCACTTGGTGATGTGAGACCGCAAGAACCACAAAGTAATCAAGATCAACCTCCTCCCTCAAGTCAAGACCAACAATGCACTAATCATGATCAAGTGGATCAAGATCAAGAAGTTGGTAATGAAGATCATGCTCAAGCACAAGATGATGAACCCACATCGCATGATCAAGAGGTTGAACAAGACGGCGGTCAAACAAGCTCACATCCACCACACCCAAGAGTGCACCAAAGTGTGCAACGTGATCACCCCGTGGAACAAATCCTTTGAGACATAGAAAATGGGGTAATCACTCATTCTCGTGTTTGTAATTTTTATGAACATTACTCTTTTGTCTCTTCTTTGGAGCCATTTAGAGTAGAAGAAGCACTCGAGGACTCGGATTGGGTGATGGCCATGCAAGAAGAATTGAACAACTTCACAAGAAATGAAGTTTGGACTTTAGAAGAAAGACCAAGAAGCAAGAATGTTGTGGACACCAAGTAGGTGTTCCGTAATAAGCAAAATGAAGACGGCGTTGTAACAAGGAACAAAGCAAGATTGGTGGCAAAAGGATATTCACAAGTAGAAGGATTGGACTTTGATGAAACCTATGCCCCCGTGGCAAGGCTTGAAGCAATAGGAATACTACTTGCCTTTGCCACTCACCACAACTTCAAGTTGTACCAAATGGACGTGAAGAGTGCATTCCTAAACGGGCCAATCAAGGAAGAAGTATACGTGGAGCAACCACCGGGCTTTGAAAACCCCAAGTATCCTAATCACGTATATAAACTCCATAAGGCGCTCTATGGGCTTAAGCAAGCACCAAGAGCATGTTATGAATGCCTTAGGGATTTCCTCTTGAAAAAGGGTTTTGAAATGGGCAAGGCCGATGCAACCCTCTTCACAAAGCGTTTTGATCATGATATATTTGTGTGCCAAATTTATGTCGATGACATAATATTTGGTTCTACTAACCAAATGTTTTGTGATGATTTTAGCAAGATAATGATCAAGAGGTTCGAGATGTCTATGATGGGTGAGTTGACATTCTTTCTAGGATTTCAAGTCAAGCAACTCATGGAGGGCACCTTCCTATGTCAAGCCAAGTACACTCAAGACATATTGAAGAAGTTTGACATGGACAAGGCAAAGCCCGCCAAGACGCCCATGGCAACAAATGGCCATCTTGACCTCACCAAGAAAGACAAGCCGGTTGATCAAAAGGTTTTTCGCTCTATGATCGGCTCTTTGCTTTACCTTTGTGCATCTAGGCCCGATGTCATGCTTAGTGTGTGTATGTGTGCACGTTTCCAAGCCGCTCCTATGGAGTGCCACATGGTGGCCGTTAAAAGGATCTTGAGATACTTAGTGCACACACCCAACCTAGGGCTTTGGTACCCCAAGGGTTCAAAGTTCAACCTTATAGGCTATTCCGATACGGATTACGCCGGGGACAAAGTGGATAGAAAGAGTTCCTCCGGGACTTGCCAATTCTTGGGTAGGTCCCTAGTGTCATGGTCATCCCGTAAACAAAATTCCGTTGCACTATCCACGGCCGAAGCGGAGTATGTGGCAGCCGGTAGTTGTTGTGCACAACTATTGTGGATGCGACAAACTCTAAGGGACTACGATTACAAGTTGAACCGTGTTCCTCTCCGTGTGACAATGAGAGTGCCATAAAGCTAGCTTATAACCCCGTTGAGCATTCGCGCACAAAGCATATAGATATACGCCATCACTTCTTGAGAGATCATTCTATAAAAGGGGATATTGAAGTGAGCCATGTGAAAACCGAAAATCAATTAGCCGACATTTTCACCAAGCCCTTAGATGAAAGCCGGTTTTGTTATCTAAGGAGTGAGCTAAATATTCTTGACTCTAGCAACGTGGTGTAAAAGCGTGCACATTTGCTTGTTGCTTTATTCGCTTTGGATCTTAAGATGAAATGCATGCTTTCGAAAATTAAGTAAGCTTTTTGAAAGTTTTTTCTTGGTTCTTGACCAATAGGTCAAATCTCATCAAAATGTGATCATAGCTTTGTCTCGTTGATTGTATACCGATCACATGATGACAAGATGTCCCACTAGTCCATCAAAATTATTTTTGAAAACTCTCCCCAAAACTTCAACTCCTCCTCTCTCGTTTTCCCCTTACCGGAAGTTCCGGTAGGGTACCGGAAGTTCCGGTACGGGGACCGGGGCTCGGCGTTTATTTCCCGATCGGAAGTTCCGGTAGGGGACCGGAGGTTCCGACCGGAGGTCGAACAGAGGACTTTTCCTCTCGGTTGGAAGTTCCGGTACTCGGTACCGGATGCTCCGACCGGGAGCTCACCCTCGGGTGTCATGCCCACACCGGAAGTTCCGGTACTCCACCGGAAGTTCCGGTGCGGGTCGTTGACCTAGGGTTTGAGCCCGCACCGGAAGTTCCGGTAGGCTACCGGAAGTTCCGGTGCGTGGCGGCAGTATAAATAGGGGAGCCCGTCCCCTTGAAAGGGACGGCTCCCATTTGAAAAAGACTCCTCCCTTTTTCCTCTTCTCTCTTCGGATCTCCATCAACCGGAAGCTCCTCTCAACTTCCGGCGACGGTCTACGGCAAGAATCTCCAAACTTCTTCCTCCGGTCTTCTCCAAGCACCTAGCTAGAGGAGAAGGTATACTTTCATTGCCTTCACTTCTAGATCTAGGCTTAAATCCTTGAATCCCTAGGAATATTTGATGCTTAGATGTTACTCTAGCAGTTCTAGAACACTAGCATGCTTCTAGGAAGTAATTCCATTGGCTAGATGTGAATTTTTCGCATCTGCTAGAGTTAGGGTTGACCCCTACCGGAAGTTCCGGTAGGCTACCGGAAGTTCCGGTATGGGTCAGCCCCGACGGATATGGAACCCGTCGGAGGTTCCGGTACCTTGTACCGGAAGTTCCGGTATCCGGCACTTGGAACTTCCGACGAGGGCCCATCCTGTTAGCATCTTCCTAGCATCTCCAAATTCCCACACTCGTGTATGTTGCTCCTTACACATGTTTTCCTCTCTGTTAGATGACTCGTGGCAGGAAGCAAACAGGTGACCAAGCGTCCAAGCACCCGCTCAAAGTCATGATGACTCGGACTCGGACTCGGACTTCGACGTGCCGAATCCACGCCTTGTCAAGAGGCAGGCCACGGGAACCGGTCATCGGTCTTCCTGCCGTGGTCTTGGCCCCGGCAAGGGCAAAGGTCTTGGAAGGGGCAAAGAAAAGAGCACTCGCTAGGAGACCTCCTCCCGCTCCCGTGTCGGATGATGAAGAAGAAAGTGAGGAGGAGGCTGGAAATGTGGGCGGGGATGAGTGGTTTCTCCCCATTGCCCGCAACTTGTAGGAGCACTACAAGTATGAACCGAGGTCACCGGCTTTGAGTGGCAGTGCAGGCTATAATGTGCCTTTCTACGAGAGATGAGGTGCAGAAATATAGGAGCAAGTGTCCGTGGCTCAAGGCTAAGGAAAGGGGTGTGGAGGACATTCGCTTTTGGGACCACACCCAAGCCGAGTGGTACAAGGAGGTCCTCAAGTTGAAGAAGAAGACTCATGAGATGAAGTGGATCGGGTGGGACTCGGATGGATCGTCAAAATGATCCCGTCTTTGCTCAAATCAAGGCTGAGTGTGCTAGGAGGGATTTGGTGGAGATTATGGGGCTTGAGCATGGGTGGAACACGGAACCGGTGGTTCGGTTCTATGCCACTCTTTGGCTTGAGTTCGATGATGACTCCCGTGAGGACTCCGTCATGCACTCGGACGCTTGATGGAAACCGGTTCCAAATCACATATGCTGAGTTTGCACAGATTCTCGGATTTGGTCATGCCGACGCTATGAAGAACAATGTGAACATGTTTGACCCTCCGGATGATGCAGCTTTCGAGTTCATGTATGACAGCCGCTACGCTCACCCCAAGACGATGATCATTGGGACACACTTCGGTCTGCACCCCTACTACCGTGTTCCGAACAATATGTTCGGATGGACTTTGGATCCTAAGATATGGGATGCATCTTCTTTGCTGGCAGAATCCAAGACTTTACTTTGTGCCATGCGTCCAGGAGCTGAGCCGTTTTGTGTTTTTGAGCACATTTGGACTTCCATCATCAACCACTCCTACACTTATAAGGCGAGCCTTCCCTTCACTCCCTTTATTATGAAGATGATGGAGACTCGTCACTGGTATGCATTTTGTACATGATAAGGATCACCCCGGACTTCGTCCCAAGAGGTTCCAGCTCTTACCCTCTCCTCGGGGATCACCAGTGCGACAGCAGAGCTCCTCCACCACCAGCTCGGCAAGGCTGGAGATGCTCCACCTACTTCTTCTCGCCGGACTCGCAGCAAATCCGGATTCATCAGCTCGGTCCTCAAGTCTATCTTTTGCATGTGCAAGGCCAATAGTGAGGACATCTATGAGATGAGGATGGAGCAGCGGCACATCAATGAAGGACATCACCGATATCTCTCTCACCTAGCTCGAGCAGCAGCAGCAGCCACCACCGCCTCCCTTGGACCTTGCACCGATAGTACCTCGGCGGTGGGAGGACCCTTGGGCTCCATATCGGCAGGCCGCGGGAGTGGCAGCACGAGCAGCACAGGCAGCAGCTCGGGGTGTGGAGGGCAGTGGCACCGAGAGTGGAGAGGATGACAGAGCCGAGGATGTTCCGATCGCCTCCGCTCCCCGCTCGAGCACTCGGATCCCGCTCCATGAGAAGGGCAACGGAGTGGCACGCCCCACGGATGAGGAAGAAAGCGATGAAGAGGACGGCGACGACGACGACGATGACGACGAGTGATCCTCTCTTGGACGTTCTAGTTGTTTTCTCCTTTTTGGTGATGTGTTGCCAAAGGGGGAGAAGAAATTTCTATCTATTTATCTTTATCTCGTTTTTATGATGTAATGAACTATGTGTGTGAGATGGACAAGTGGTTTGGAACTATGGATGATTGTAATAAGTTTAGACTTGTTTTTTATTATCTATCTATGTGGTTTGCCTTATGATATGCTTGGTGATTTGTTGTTTCTCTCTTTTAGATGCATTTGTGTGGTGATAAAATGCCATATTGCATTGTTTGTGTTTTTCTTTATTATGGATGCATAGATAAAGGGCGAGCTCCTCATGATTCTTATCTCTAATGTGCACTTGGTATTGTATAGACCAACTCTTGAAATTCAATTTCATGCACATATTAAGGGAAGCTCATCTTTTATCTTTGCAAGTTGTGCTTGTCAATTCATCTTTTTAGAAATTTGATTGTATTGGCATCAATCACCAAAAAGGGGAGATTGAAAGTGCATCTAGGCCCCTCATTTTATTTTGGATGATTGATATCAATACAATTAAATTTGGAACTAATGTTTTCATGAGAATGTGTGTAGTGAATATCCAAAGCACATGAAAGTCTAGCAAGCACAATCAAAAAGGAGAAAAGAATTGCAAAATGCAATAAATGGAGAATTTGGAAAAGACCTATCTCAAAGCTTGTGCCTCCCTCTATTTGTTTGCTTTGAGTCATAGGGATGCCGTACTATAAAGAGGGATGCAAATCACAAACGTGGCTAAGAATGGAGATGCTCACAAACTCAAGAAATCCCCTCCAAACCCATTCTTTCTGAACCCATCGGAAGCTCCGGTGTGGTACCGAAGTTCCGGTAGGCTTACGGAGAGTTTTGCTCTCGGGTAAGGCCATACCGGAAGTTCCGGTCCTCGGTACCGGAAGTTCCGGTAGGCTTACGAGAGTTTTGCTCTCGGGTAAGGCCATACCGGAAGTTCCGATACCCGGTATCGGAAGTTCCGGTAGGCTAACGGAGAGCATTGAGCTCTCCGGAACGCCATACCGGAAGTTCCGATACGGCACCGGAAGCTCCGGTGCGGTCCAGCTTTTTCCAACCCTAAACCCACGTACCGGAAGCTCCGGTACTCCACCGAAGTTCCGGTGCGGGCCGAAGTCCGGATCTAACCCTAATTCGAACCATACCGGAAGTTCCGATACGCTATCGGAAGTTCCGGTGCGGGGTTTTCGGACAGAGCCAACGGCTCTTTTTGGGCTGTGGTATATAAGCCACACCCCCTCTCCATTCACTCCTTCTTGCACAACTCCGAACCAATACACACTTGAGCTTCACTCCATCTACTCCAAATCCTCTCCAAAAGCAAAAATTCCATCCTTGAGCTAGGATTTGAGTGAGAGACTTTGAGCAAGTGTTTGAGAGACTTGATTCCATTCTTGAGCATCTTTCACTCCCGTCAAGCTTGTGATTTGGATTTGTTACTCTTGGAGCTTTGGGCTCCTAGACGGCTAGGAGTGCTCGTGAGCTCCCAACTTGTGTGGTGACGCCCGAGAAGTTTGTATTGCCCGTCCCGGAAGGGACATTGATAGTGGAAAACTCAAGCTCAACCTTGGTGGTGACTTGAGGGAGAAATAGGGTTGAGAGAAACCCGGTCCTTGGTGGACTTTCTCAACGGAGACGTAGAGTCCTTGGTGGGCTTGAACTTCGGTGAAAAATCCGTGTCTCTTGTGCTCTCTCCCTTTTACTTACGCGTTGTTGTTTATTTACTAGGTTGCTTGTTAGTTTTCCGTTATGCCTTTAAATTCCTAGAATTGCATAGGGTTGTTCCTTTCGTTCTTGCAAACACTAGAATTGTGTAGGGTTTAATTCCGCATTTATCACCCCGCACCGGAAGTTCCGGTACCCTACCGGAAGTTCCGGTATTTGACGTTTTCGTCTTAGTGTTGTTTCGCGAGAAAATTTTAGGTTCGGCTATTCACCCCCCCCTCTAGGCGACTTTCACGTCCCGAGCCGGATAGCTTTTAGTGCCCATCCACCACATCGTTTGGTTGCTGCTGGTTCTTGCCCAACTCTATAGCATTCAACGAGACCATTTGAGCTCTCCTCAACCTTTCTTTGTGAGATCTAAGTGATTTGAGCAAAATCTTTTAGTTGGGTTGAGATATTTGAGTGTGTGAGGACTAGTCGAAACTCCTAAACCTTGAGCACTTTGGGCTATGTCAAACAACTAGTGTATCTTTTGTTACTCTTGGAGGTGAAGCCTCCTAGGCGGTTAGGCGTCGCCCTAGAGCTCCCAAGCTTGTGGTGAGCCTTGGAAAAGTTTATGAGGGCTGTGATCCTGTCTCCGATGTGGAAAAGATCAAGATAGTGGTTTGAGGGAAGTGGTTGAAAGAGACCCGTCTTGTAGCCTACGGGTAAGTAGCACAAGCTTCCTCAAACGGAGGCGTAGGGATCACATTAGGGTGATTCCGAACTTCGGCAAGCAGATTCGTGTGTCTCTATCTCGCTTGCCTTTTTTTTCTAGCTTATATTTGAGCTTCTGCTTGAAACTACTTTGGTGTGCTCATTTGTATGCAGATACTTTGTGAAAAACCTCTCGAGTGTCACCTGAAGTTTTGGTTTGAGCTAGAATAAAAATTTGGAGAGTTGATTTGTTTCTGGCTGCACAAGGTTGTGACACCCCAAAATTCGAAACCTAAATTAAATTCAAAATTCACCTCAAATTTAAATTTTTAGAACTTTATCTTGCGATTCACGAAATTTAGAAAAATAAAGCTCCATTAAGTAAATAAACTAGAGAGGAATTTTAATTTTGAAAATAACATTAATGAAAAATAATTTGATAGAAAAAAGAAAAGTCATTTTTCCTTCCTTGGTCGACTCCTCCTCCTTTCTTTCTCCTTGGCCCAGTTCACAACCTAGCCCAACCACCTTTTCTCTTCTCCTCCTCCCCCTCACGTGGCCCAACACAGAGCCGCGTGGCCCAGCCGGCCAAGGGAGCCGCCCCTATCATCTTCCTCCTCCCGTCGCCACTCGCAAGCGTTGCGTCCGGACCGCTGCCTGATCGAATGCCCGGCCCCGGCCACCGGACCCCCCGCCCATCCGCCTCGCGCTGCGCACCATTGTCCCCCACCATGCCGAGCCACTCCTTCTCCCCGCAGCGACGTGGCGCACTCGCTCCCCACCTCTCCCCGGCAAGCGAACATGTGGGCGCAACACCACCATTAATGGTGAGCTTGCCAACTGCGTGTCACGCAGGACCATCCCACTCTAGCCTTTTTATTAATTATGATTAAATTGAAATATCGAATCTCTGATTGTACTATTAAACATGTGTGAGACTAGTTGTACATATGTTGTCAAATCATAAGTTGAAATAAAAAAATATCAAATTTCAACAAATTCATCAAATTTAACAGAATTAATGAATTTGTCAGATTTTGATATTTTTGTACTTTAATTTATGATTATATAACATACCTACAACTAGTATGACATGTTTAATAGTATAATCAGAGATTCAATATTTATATTTAACCATAATTAATAAAAAAAGCAAGGATGAACATATACCCCGATGTTCTCAGAAGTATTTTGCATTTGTTAAGTTGACCATTTAGGTAATAAGTTCAAGTTGTCGCATAAAAAAGTGCAAGTGCAAAAATTTGAGCTTCATGCATATATGCGAGTTTCCAGGTAATAACAACTCCCAAGTAGTCAAAACATAAACGTGTATATACATCAACATCGTGTGTGGTTCCAACATGCAGTAGTTGTCCAACAAATGCAGTCAGCATGTGACAGTAGGAAAGTTCCAAACCACCACTATTTTCGAATATATTGTTAGGCATCACGAGGATAGTAAAACGAAAATAGCTTTGGGCTTATCTCAGAAATTATTAGTGACTGTCAAGTTAGAATGTAACTAGCTGTTCTTTTTCCCCTGGTAGTGCACAAATGCAGTAATTTTTGTCGTTTGATGAAATGTTTAGATCCTTTTCTATGTTATTACTTTGTTTGCAATTGATACCTAGTTTGATAGTACGTCTAGTTACATGATTTCCATCAAAATCTCACTGGATTATGATATCAAAGGGGCCGTTTACTTCATTTCTTAGGATGTTGTGGTGTGGCATGTGCCGGCTCCAATCCAATGTCCTTAGAGCAACTCCAGCCGCGCTTGTAAAAATGCCCTTGCATTTTGGCTTTTGCAGGCTGGGCTAGATAATTTATTGATCCAATCTTTGATGTCAACTCCAGCAGAAGAATGCAACGAGCCCCTATTTGTGGGGACCCAACGTGCCAGTCAGAAAAAGAAAATTCCTCCCGGACCGCGTTCCTCCCGCTCTCGCAAGCCAGTGCCCGCCGCCGCTGCTCGCCGACACCGCTCGAGCTCATGCTTGACGTCGCTCCTGAACGCCCCATGGCTCCCACTCTAGCTTCTGAACGCTCCGCACCGCAGCCTTGCTCGCCCAGTCACGTGGTTGGCCGCCGTGGCCTCGCCTGCGCGTCGGGGGCAGCAAGCCGGATGACCTCCCCCTACCTCCGTACGGGTCCGGCAAGGTGGTGAACCGGCACGACGGTGTAGCGAAGATTGCCCGGCGGCTGTCGATGTCGCGCGTGCCGCGGTGGGGTGTAGGCCACGACCTTGCCTGTCGCGGCCTCGATTCACCAGCGATTGCACCGCCGCTCGCGGGATCGTGTGACTGTAGATCGGCGGCGGCTGCGCGGCGCGGATTCGAGGTGAGGTTGGAGGCGGCGAGCAACGACGAGTGCGGAGGCGACCAGTGGCGCGGGGTCCCGTGGCAAGCAACCAGCAGAGGGTAGGCAAGCAGTGGGCAGGGGGAGTGACGCGGCAGGGGAGAGAGATAGAGAAGAAAGAGTCAATAAGTTGTTACTCCCTCCGTTCCTATATGTAAGCATTCCTACAATCCCGAGATAGTAATAGTCACGAGAGAAAAGGTCATATATACCCCTCATTTTACACTACCTCATAAATTTTTCACCCACCCACAACCTAGCATTTTTTGTCTTATTCGTAGAAATACTTGTATTGTGGAATAAAATTTGAATCCTTCGAATGCTTATATAATGGAACGGAGAGAGTACATGGGAACTCGCATATATGCATGAATCTCATTCACTGAATCTCTTACCGAGAAGAGTTAGTTTCAATCATATGCAATTGCAGTGTCTAAAGACTTTATAAATCGCAGATACTAGTGGAAGAGGAAACTTGTATATAATGTCTAGTAATTTGACCAAATCCACCATCCGGTCCTCCGTGACAGCAACTGGATCAAGTTCTACCAAAACTGTACAGAATAAACTGTACAGATTGCAAGACAGATCGAATTTGTATGCTTTGCTAAATGTAAGCACCTGTAAATTTTAGTTAGCTATCCATATATTGTTTGACACCATATATGTAAATGTGGTGTTATCAATTTTTGGTGAGAAAATAATTCATTGTTTTTGATTTTTTGTCAGGTTGACCATTTAGGTAATAAATTCAACGAGTGCCAAAGTTAATTAGATTCATGCATATATGCGAGTTCCCATGTAACAACTCCAAAGAAGTAAAAAAAGGAACCTATATACATCAACATCTCGTGTGGTTCCGAGTACCTTCAAATAAATTGTTAAACATCACAAGGATTAGTAAAAGGAAAATCGCTATCGGCCAGTGTCAGAATTTGTCAAACATTCTCAAGTTACAATATGTAATTAGCAAATAAGATTTTTTCTTCAGTTAGTGCAAGTGCAATCATTATTTTCACTTGAAATAATGCTTAGATCCTTTTTAATGTTATGTATACTTGGGTTTGGATTCAAATATATACCATGTTATATGCATGATTTCAATCGAGATCTCACCATGTATTGAACTTTAGCAAGTTGCGTGTTGTAGCCTATATATGCAGGCTCCGATGTGTCTTGGCATCTTATTAGTCGAAATTCTGATTCAAACACTCTGAGTATTCCTCCCTTTTCATAAAAAGATATACAATTTTAATCTATTGATTAGTATAAAATACTCTTGTTATATACACAACTTTTGAAAAAAAAACTATATAATCGCAGATACTAGCTAGTGGAGGAGGAAACAACTTGTATATAATCTCTAGATAGATAATTTGTCCAAATCCGCTCCTCCGTGACCTCGTCAGAGTCCTCATGAGCTATATGCATGCCTGTAGACCAGAGACCATGTCAGTTCTAACCGCGGGCTCGCACGTGGACGCGGATAGAAAAAATAGAAGGTACGTATACGCGCACAATGGCTGCCGGAGGAGGCATATAAAGCATTGGCACGCCTCTCATGGCACTCACATCCACTTCAACGAGCTTCTGTAATCATCAGCTCAACGAGCTTCTCTAATCATCAGCTCAACGAGCTTCCCATCGATCGACATCACTCGCGAGACATGGCGTCCACCAAGGGCTCCTGCTGCTGGTTGATCATCTGCTGTGCTCTTCTGGCGTGCACAGGAGCCAACGGCGACCCCCACTCTCTGAGATACAGCTACTACGACAGGACCTGTCCCAATGCGCAGGACATCGTGCATTTCGTGATGGCGTCGAAGGTCCAGGCCCAGCCGTCCATGGCGCCGGCCGTGCTCCGCCTCTTCTTCCACGACTGCTTCGTCAATGTACGTGGCAATTAATTCAACAGATGGTATATTATTATTTCCGCACAAGATAATTTGTATAACATTGTGTTCGGAAAATGTACAGGGATGCGACGCGTCGGTTCTCCTGGACAGCACGGGCTACCTGGAGGGCGACAAGGCCGCGGACGCGAACGAATCCCTCACCGGCTTTGACGTCATCGACGAGATCAAGTCCCGCCTCGAGCAGGCCTGCCCGGGCACCGTCTCCTGCGCCGACGCCCTCGCGCTCGCCGCCCGCGACGCCGTCTCGCTGCTCGGTGGGCCCGCCTGGAACGTCCCGCTCGGCCGCAAGGACGCGCGCTTCGCCAACAAGTCCGCCGCCGATTACTACCTCCCCAGCCCGCACGCCAGCCTCAACGATCTTGTCAAGGCGTTCGCCGCGCACGGGCTCGACGCGCAGGACATGGTCGCGCTCTCTGGGGCCCACACGGTGGGCACGGCGCGCTGCCACCACTACCGCGCCCGCGCGTACGGGTACGACGGCGAGGGCGGCGTCGGCGAGATCGACCCCGAGTTCGCGGAGGCGATGCGCAGGAGGTGCGACGCCGGCGGGAACAACGCCGCGGCGCCGTTCGACGAGGAGAGCCCCATGAAGTTCGACAACGCATACTACCGAGACTTGGTTGCGCGGCGCGGCCTGCTCACCTCGGACCAGGCGCTCTACGGCTATGGCGGCCCGTTCGACAACCTCGTCAGGATGTACAGCGAGGACGGCGACAAGTTTGCCAGGGATTTCGCCACTTCCATGGTGAAGATGGGGAACATACCCCCGCCGCCGGGGATGCCGGTCGAGGTGAGGCTCAACTGCAGGAGGATCAACTATTGATTACACCACCACGTCAATGCTTCGTCAACTGTACAAAATGCGTAAAAAGGCTCCGTATTTCTGATGTTCTTCATGATTTTTTATTTAATTTGTAATGTTGCAATAAATAGTGGTTCACGTACAAAAAAGAAAGAAAGAAAGAATTGTTGTAGTCCAACTTTTTTTGGACCCTATGAGTTTTACAGTAACTAGTTGATATCTGGTTCTTACGACAACTTGAGTTATACCCGAGTAAAACATACGGATCGGATCTACAGTAGTACCAAAAAACAAGTATGGTAACACTCATAGTGCAAGCCATTTTTAGCCGTTCCTTCTTTTGTTGAAAAGGC
>JAUNZO010000729.1:0-106886 GCA_031894775.1 Chloris gayana
ACCTGAACAAGTCGATGACACCAAGCGTTGTGCAGTACAGTATAGTATGCACGCAGCATCATCACGCCTTCACGGCCGGAGGATAACTCCATGTAGCGCCAGGGGTGGCTCGACGCTAGCGTTCCATTGATAAGGCCCATTCAGAGTCACGGCTGCCAAAAAGCCCATACGCGCGTGTGATGTGAGTTCCTAACTTCCTATACGTAATCGGCACCCTCACCGAAACGTAATCGATATCTCACCCTCGTGTATATTAAACATCCTAACTAAAAAAAACCTATACCGTAACTGATTCCTTTCAATTTTCCTACAATAAAAACAGATCGGCCCGTCCAATCTCGACGTACGTTATTACGTGCACATATGGAGCAACAATCTCCAACTCCAGGCTGCCAAAGAGGCGACAAGGTCGTGGCCATCAAACTTCAATCCATCAACATCGCCGAGAGATACGAGGACGCCCAATGCCACTCCATGGACGACGGATCTCACCCCACATTTGACACAGCAGACTCCCACATCGTGAACCTGGAACACGTGGATGATACTAGCAACCGCTGTGTAGTATGCACAGAGCCCCTGGAGTGGGTGGCGATCGGGCGTTGCGGGCACCGTGTTGTATGCCCCAAGTGTATGGTGCGCGCCCGCTTCTTCCACCAGAACAAGCGTTGCCACGTCTGCAAAACCTACTGCTTTAGAGTTGTTGTGACCAGGCCGTACTCCGACGGTTCTCTCACCTCGATACTACCGCTATTTGCGTTTTGGGAGGGACGAGTAGGCAAATACTGGTACCACAGGCACACGGCCGCCTTCTTCGAGGATGAAAAAGAGTATGAGGAGGCAAGGAACGCGTGCAAAGGAATACTAAATCCGATTTATAAGCCAGTGGTAAGTAGTTCCTTCTCTCTTACATAAAGCAAGTGCGCAATTCGTATTAGGGGATGGGTATGGGACATAATCTTGAACTTGACGGGTATATGGGTTTGGGTATATGAACCGTAACTCATCCTCGTATAACTGAGAACCCAGTATTTATGTGTGATTTGTGATTTTTATTATTGTTGTTGTAACTATAATGTTCTATTAACAATATAAAAATGGACTAGACTACATGGGACCTTATTTTGTGTATGTGTTAAACGAAATTTCTCATTAAATTCCTAGTATTTATTGAACTATTCAGAATATATTTGAAATATCACGGGTATGAAAAACCCATGGGTAACCCGGTTACCCGATGGATACGGGTATGGTTTGAAACTCGAACCGGTTCGGGTATGAGTATATATAATTTTCCGATTGGTATGCATATGGGTGACTAGAACCCTATTGGTTTGAACCCATTGCCATCCCCAATTTCTGCATAGTTTGTGCATTTACTTCAATCATGATATTGTTCTTGTTCATATAAAATTTCCCCTCGTTTTGCAGGTCTGGTTCTTATGGTGGCATTCTGCTTGTGTTTGCGCTGGAGCATTCATGGGCAGCAGTTTTGTCGACAAGACAAGCAACATGTTGACGCAAGTGAGAGCCTACAGCTTGGGTGTAACCATTGGGCTTTTGGTGGGTGCACTTTTTTGGACTCTATTGTTTAAGTGCTTCGCAGATCCGCTTGAAGAAGAATCTTATCGTAAAGCTCATCAACCGAGTTAATTCACCCCATTACATTTGTATACCTTTTGTTTCACAATACATGTTGATCGATAGCTAGAATTTTCATACTAGGAAGCAAGGAGACTGTTATTCTTGATGCATTAGTTAGTAGAAAGTAGAGAAGTTTACCACCACTAAAATATAGTTGAATGTAATTAGGAACGATGAATCAGATGCCATGCATGGAAGTATAAGAATGTAATATCTCTATTAAAAATTTAACCTACCAGGGGAAGAAGCCACCCTGGACGACTTTATATTAGGAGAAGAACTTTCTCACGTAAAGCGGAATTTTTCACAGAACCTCCTCCCCAACCATATATATGGACTCAACTGGCCGTGTGAACCGGGTGTGACAGCGACCCGGTCGACGCACTCTCCGCACGACGCGCGCCCCGCTCGCCGTGGCCTCAGCTGCCTCCGCGCCTCGAGCACTCGCCTCTGGCCAGCACGCCCCGCTCAACGCGCGCTCCCCTGGCCCCACGCACGCGATTACTTGCGTGTGCACGCCCACGACGACCGCGCCTTCCCTACGTAGATCCGCCGCCGCCTGTTTCATTTTTTTTTCTCAATAAGGTTTCAACCGTTCGTGTGGAGATAACAGAGGGGTAAAACAGGTACTAATTTTACTCTACATAGAGTTTTTGGTATTGGGGAGAATAGGACTAGCTTAGGAGTGGTATCGGGGACATGACTCATTTAGTAATGGTATTTAGGACAGGGTGTCTCTTAGCAGTGGTGTTGAGGCAAATAACCTGGGGCTTTCTAATTCATACTTCCTTCTTTACTAAATTGTTGTCGTCATTTACTTTTTTGATCATTCGTATTATTCAAAAAAATTCTTCATATACACCACAGGAAAAGACCACCGTAGCGGCGGGCATCACGACACGCCGCTACGCCTCCACAATAAAAAATCGGGAGCCAATAACGGCGGCAAATCACGCACCGCCGGAAAAATCACGTGATAGCGGCGGGTGACATCTTCACCCGTCACTACCCTTGACCAAAAAAGAAAAGCCCTAGGCCCGTTGGCCCGAAACGAGGCCCGTGCAAGTTTGCTCCTCCCGGAGCACGCCGCCGCCGCCACCAGGAGCCACCGCCACCGCGGGGGGGATCCGCCGCCCCCTCGAGGCGTCGCCATCGCCGAAGGGGCGGGGGCCGGATCCGTCGCCCCCCACCCCCTCGAGCCGCCGTCGCCACCGGAAGGGAGGAGGGGCCGGATCGCCATGGACCTACCCCTCACGGCGTCCAGGAACGCCTCCATGTCGAACCGCGACAACTCACACCGTTCGGGGCGCCACCGCCACCGGAGGAACCTGCGGTCGTGGCGGCCGTACCCCTTGGGCATGCGTGGACGACAACGCCGACAAGGCTGGCCGGAACGCGTCGACGGACGGGTGCGGGTGGCGCACGGTGATGAGGAAGCGACTACTGTGGCATAGGGAAGGGGCGGCGGCTGCGCGAGGGAGAGAGGATGGGGAGTGAGGACATGGAAATTTAGGGTTGGGGTGATTTTATATTAGTGTCCGGTTGGTGGGCTGGATGGGCCAAAAAAACCGAAGCTTGCCTTTGGAGCGACGGTCTATGGGGTCTTCCGCAGCTAAAAATTGATTTATAGCGACGGTTGGTCTTGTTGTCAGCCGTTAAAAATTAGACTACATTACCCGCTGCTAAAAATTAATTTTTAAGGACGGTTGACTTCTTTGACCGCCGCTAAAAATAGCATACTATTTGTAGCGACGGTTCATGATGAAGGCGCCGCTACGTGTGTTCGTACAACGCCGCTACAGAGCCCATTTGTAGTAGTGATACAAAAAGTCATATGCTATATTTTAAGTTTCTTTAGTGATAAAACATATTCTAATAAAATATATGATATTTTTAAAATTGTTTAAATAATACAAATGGTCAAACATAATGAAAAAGTCAACGACGATAATAATTTAGTAAGGGAGTACTTCCTCCGTCCGTAAATATAAGTATTTGTTGACTTTTAAATGTCATGTTTGACCATTCGTCATGTTCAAAAGATTTGTTAAAATTTTATTTATTTTATTATAATTTACTTTATTTCTAGATATGTTTTAAATACATATTCTTTATTTTTGCATTTACACAAATATTTTGAATAAGACGAATGATCAAACAAGAAGTCAGAAAGTCAATAAATCCTTATATTTTTGGATGAAGGGAGTAGTATGTTTAGATGTTGTGCTTGCTCAGCTGATCTACAAGCAGCATACAGAGTTAGTTAGTCAGTTAGTAATTTTTTTAGAACCAAGAATATCATATCACATATATGCGATATGAAGACCTAGGGTATCTTGAAGCAATGTTTGATTCAAGAGCAGAGAGAAGGGCTTTTGATGACGATAACAGATGGATCAACTTTGTAAATGCCTCAACAGTAGAAAGATTTGTTGGCACATCTAAGCCCAACGAGTTATGATAATACGTAGTAATTGCAGTAGCACTTATTTAATAGTGATATTTCTCTTTGCAAATCTTGATGCATGCCTCTCCATGCAGTGAGAAGATGTAGCAGAAAACTTGGAGCTATTGCTTCTCTTGGAATCAATCGATTGTTTGTTGACAGAATCCTCAGAGTCAACACCAAAGTTACTTGAACCACTTCCTGTCATTGAATTCTCCTTTCCTCCTGTAGTCCTGTGCAAACATTTTTCCTAGATATAAAAAGTGGATAAACTTTGCTAAGAAGAAGAAAATAATCCCATGTCACCAAGGGTTTTATATGTTCATGTTCACGAGACAGAGCTTTCCTACATACAGTACCTTTGTGATTGTCTTGTGCTCCAGTAGGACTCCGCTGCAATATATGTGAACATGAAGCCTGATACAACACCTTTTATAAATATTTGGGCCAATGAACCATCCGGACAGAAAATTAAAACTTGAAGCTATATCATCGGTACACATCGAATCTAAACAACTTGCAGGCTAAATTTGGACAAAATAGCATGAAAAATGGTACATGGAGGTCTGGATGACAGATCATGCTAAGTGCAAACTGCTGTCATGTATGCTCAGACCATGCAATTGAGTTTTCATGGTTTATACAGATATGGCATTTCGTGCTGATAGCAATCCTCTCACATGAAACGTCTATTTCAGCAATATAAAGAGGAGAAAAAAAGTTGAGTAAAATTGGTCACCATTTCTGTAATATAGAAGCATCAATCCGTACTCATAGTTTCTAGATTGGCAATTTACCATAAAGACTTCAGTTATGTTACTTTTGGTATTTGTGGAAATCCAATTCTGAATGAGATGGTGTTTGCAAGGAATGTGGACAGTCCATTGAGCTCGATCCAGGTACAATGCTAAATGTTACTTCAATATTGATGAAAGTACTTAAATATTAGAAAAAAATAATAATTTTATGTGTTGATCGAAATAGAAGAAGGGGCAAAGATGCAATGTATATTTTACATTGTTTTAGTATGATTTACTCGGATTACGGCGCCAGGGAGTACCGGTTCTAATTTACATAGTTTGTTCATATTTACTCGTTAGAACGTGATTGATTAGGGTTTGTGTGAAACGACTTGTCTTCATTGATATCTTTTTATTTCTCGTCGAGGATCACGTCGTGGCGGTGCGAAATATTTTGCCGAGGATCATCACGTGGTGGCGGCGTCATAGAACAGGGAGAGACAGCGGTGCCACGAAATATACTCGGATTCTTGATTGTTTACTTTGTGGCGATGTGGAGGTTAGGAGAAATGAAGGGAGAGACGATGACGGCCGCGGAAGAAAAAAAATTACGATGACATACATAGTTAATCGGTCATTTACCTTATGTGATACTATTAATTAAAGATATTTAGTTTGTATATAATTACCCACCTGTCACCGGTATGATAATTTTTGTTCTATACCTTATCCCTCTCTCGATCAACGATCGAGATCGAAATACCTCATAATATCTCTAAATACTTCGCAAACACCGAAAAACTTCTCGTTTTAATACTCGTGGGATTAACATCCCAACTTCATCAAGATGATGTTTCATTCCAGGATTCCATATTAGCATGCACCTTCTGTCAAGTGAGACAGACATATGACCATTCTATATTCTACTAAAAAATACCAGTTCCACAAAATTCACATGGGCGAACAACTAGTGTTGGCTCGTTAAAATATTGTTACTTGTGCGGCCTGCTACGGGGCAGAGGGAATATAAATCATGTGACTTGTACAGATAGGACGGTTCTATCTAAATGATTGCACAGAAAACTTGGTGTGTCAGCTTATGAGACAGCTTATGTTACCATAAGCCATAAGTTGTACTCCCTCCGTCCCAATTTACTTGTCATTCTAGACTCATCATGCACATTTTTCTCTTCCCAATACATCTCTATCTCTATCTCTCTCCTCCTCGTTTTCTGCGTACCTACCTTATTCACTTCTCCTTAATTCTTGTGCCCAAGTCTAAAACGTCAAGTAATTTAGGACGGAGGGAGTACCAAATAGGTTGAAGTCTTATGTAACTTATTACCAAACAAACTATAAGCAGCTTTTTTTTACTAGAGAAGCAACCAAAACCTTTCTTTTCCAGCTTATACCTTCATTTTACCCTATAAACCATTTTGATAAGCTATTTTACTAAACGGTTTGACAGCTTATGCAACAATAAACATAAGCTCTACCAAACACACCCTTGTTCTAGCGGACTTCCAACAGCTCGGAAGATATGCATATTGTCGTGATTTTCATGTCATCGTTCCTCTTCTGATGAACTACTAGATAATAACCAGACATTGCTCCTGTTTTATACTTCTGCAAACTTCCTTTGGGGAACCTCGCAAGTGATTACTTACGATTAGCCAATAAACTGTTTTCCTCAGTGTACTATTCATCCGCTCCAGGATTTTTTTTTTGGTTGCGAACGGACAGCTCCTATTTCGTTGCCGCATATTTCACCCGCGCTCGCTCTATCACTCTCTGGTTTGGTGAGCTATCTCCTGTCATTCGTGTGAACTGAAAAAGAAAAAACCATGAACATATGCAGAGACAAATTTGATGACTTGATCTGCACTGTTCTCCAGCGACAGCGTTGTCTGGTTATCAGCTATTCCAACCACAACGTTTTCCATGGAAAAAATTGTGTTCTTGCACATAAAAAAGGAAATAGGAAAAATCCAACGAAAACGACATGCCATCTCTTGAACCTAATCAGTACGTATTATCAATACTGCGACGCAGGTCGTAGCGCGTAGCCGCTGGCCTCGCATCGCCGCACGTTTTCCTGCATTGATATGGCACATCACAGCGCGTGAGTGCACAAAGCAACAAGCAACGAACCTGCCGTCTATGCGGGTCTCTACCACATGAGAGACCACACAAAGTCCAAGGCGTCAAGAAACTGTGAACAAGCAGCACGCGCGCATCTCATGAGAAACAACGCGGACGGATTAGCTAGACGCCTAGACCCATGTCGTCAGAGGAACAGACATGGACGAGCCGTGAAGCAGCGGGAGCAGCATTTAAAGGGGGACGAGTAAAGTCATCGCCAAACAAATCTGCCCGGCCTCCAAAACGAACTCTGTTTTCCGTGCAAGTAACCACCGGGCGGCCGGCTTAGGGGTTGCCGGTAAGCCAACCCGGGAGCTGTGTGTGCCAAGCAGGCTCCAAGCGTGTCGGCTATAAAGATAGACAGTGTCGCCCAAGGATCCCAGAGACATTGTTCGTTGCTGAGACGAGCTTCTTGCCTGCTTGCCTTCCAAGTCCCGTGGCTCCGAGAAGGATACGTCTATAGCAAGGATATTGTTTTTGAGCGCGCCTTCTTCTTCTTCTTCTCCGGTGGAATCCGTGTGCGATGCGAAGGAGCAGGTCGTGTTTTCCTTGTGCGCGCATGGGGACGGCCGCGCTGCCCATCGAGACGCCCTTCGCTCTTCCGGGTGCGACGCCATCGTGGCCCACGTCAGGTACGTGGATTATTCATGTTCACCAGTTATTTTTCCCTGTCAAGTTCGGCTCTTGAATCCTTTGGCGCAGTTTTCTGTAGAAACTGATCTGTCTTGATTGCCGGATTTTTTTATATTTGCGTGCAAGCATGTACTCCCTCCTTTACTAAATTGTTGTCAGTCATTGACTTTTTTCAGTGACGTTTGACCATTTGTCTTATTTAAAAAATTTCTTTAAATATAAAAAGTTATATGCTATATTTCAAGTTTCTTTAGTGATAAAACATATTCTAAGAAAAAATATCATATTTTTTAAATTTTATTTGAATAAGACAAATGATCAAACTTAAGAAAAAAGTCAACGGCGACAACAATTTAGTAAGGAAGTAGTACTTAGGAAAATTGTGAATGACTGCTATTGATTGGCTTGACAGTAGTGTCCTATGTTCGGACCGATAAGGCAACAAGATAAGCAAAAATCTGCGGCTTCTAGTTTTCCAGCTACAGGACAGGCCATACGTAGAAACGTAGACTGAAAAATAACACGTGCCCCATGTCATCTTGATGGTTTATACGTAGCTAGTGAATTTAGCAAAGTACGTATGTTCCTTATCGCCATCTGTGTCACGCGCTATACGTGCGAGGTCCTCCTTTGATCCTGTACGATAACAACATACTGAAGTACTGAACATGGCACTGATCTGTCTTATCTGAAACAAATTTGGCTGGTTCAGTTTCAGATGAAGGTGGGTTTGCCAAGGGCAGCATCGACCTTGGCGGCCTGGAGGTGCGCCAGGTCACCACGTTCACCAAGGTCTGGTCCACCACGCAAGGCGGCGCGGACGGCCTCGGCGCCACCTTCTTCAAGCCGTCGCCCGTCCCCGCGGGCTTCTCCGTGCTCGGCCACTACGCGCAGCCCAACAACCGGCCGCTCTTCGGCCGCGTCCTCGTCGCCCGCGCCGCCGGACCGTCATCAGCGATCCTCGCCCCGCCGCTCGACTTCACCCTCGTCTGGTCCAGCCCCGACGGCGCCGCCTCCTTCTGGCTCCCCACGCCGCCCGACGGGTACAGGCCCGTCGGCGTGCTCGTCACGGCCACGAGGGACAAGCCGGCGCTCGACGAGGTGCGCTGCGTCCGCGCCGACTTCACCGACGCGTGCGAGGCCGAGGAGACCGTGTACCAGGACGGCGGATTCACCGTTGCCACGCTTCGGCCGTCGGTGCGCGGCATGGACGCGCGCGGCGTGCACGCCGGCACGTTCCTCGCCGACACGAGCTCACCGCCCGCGGCGAGCGCGCTGGCGTGTCTGAAGAACACGAGCGCGAGGTACGCGTCAGCCATGCCGGACCTGGCGCAGGTGCGCGCGCTCCTCGCCGCCTACGCGCCGCAGGTGTTCCTCCACCCGGACGACCCGTACGCGCCGTCCTCCGCGCCGTGGTTCTTCCAGAACGGCGCGCTGCTGTACCGCAAGGACAGCCCGGCCCCGGCGCCGGTGTCCCCGGACGGGTCGAACCTCCCGCAGGGCGGCGGCAACGACGGCGCGTTCTGGCTCGACCTGCTGGCGGACAAGCAGGAGAAGGAGCGGGTGAAGCGCGGCGACGTGGCCGGCGCGCGGGCGTACGCGCAGGCGAAGCCGATGCTGGGCGGCACGGCCACGGACCTCGTGCTGTGGCTCTTCTACCCGTTCAACGGGCCGGCGCGGGCCAAGGTGGGCCCGCTCACGCTCCCGCTGGGCCGCATCGGCGAGCACGTCGGCGACTGGGAGCACGTCACGCTGCGCGTGACCAACTTCTCCGGGGAGCTCGTGCGGGTGTACTTCTCGCAGCACAGCGCGGGCGAGTGGGTGGACGCGTCGCGGCTCGAGTACGAGAGCGGCAGCAGGCCGGTGGCGTACGCGTCGCGGCACGGGCACGCGTTCTACCCGCGCGCCGGGACGGTGCTGCAGGGGGACGCCAGGCTGGGCGTCGGGATCCGGAACGACTGCGCCAGGGAGGCGGGATTCTGGACGCCGGCGATGCCGGCCGGTGCGAGCTGGTGTCGGCGGAGTACCTCGGCGCTGGCGTGGTGGCGGAGCCGGCGTGGCTCGGGTTTGATCGGCAGTGGGGGCCGAGGGAGGAGTACGACATCGGTCGGGAGATCAACCGCGTCGCGCGGCTCCTGCCGCGGTCGGCGAGGGAGCGGCTGGCGAAGCTGGTGAACAAGCTCTTTGTCGGGGAAGGGCCGGTAGGGCCCAAGATGCATGGCAACTGGAGGGACGATGAGAAAGAGGCGTCATAATCGGTTTCCCTTGCATGGGGCCTGGACGCTGATGAGAAGGTTAGGGATGTATATGGTGCACTCGCATCTGGATTTCTTACGTTGTTCGGGAGTACATATACCATATAGTAGAGTGAAGAAGATTGTTTCTTTCATACGTACATCATATACAATGTTATTTGTATGTTTTCTTTTTTTTGCGAAGACTTGTACATGCTTGTATTAATAAAATTTCCGTTTCAGTTCCATCAATGACTCATGGTAAGTGATGGATCTAAACAAGTGAGGGTGTGGCTTGCTGCTTGTGGGTGAAAAGGAGATCCAACCTAAGAATTACTAGATGGTTTTTCATCAAGAAGAAGAAACGACCAGAAAATACCCAATTTCAAGATAGTGGGTGTTCTAGACCAAATATAGCTCATTCACACGCATAAACCACGTACACCACACTTATGCAAATAACTGACTTAAGTTTTTGTCGTTACTTCTCGTAAAGAGATTAATCCCAAGTTATTATGCATTAGGTACAAACCATTCTAAACTAGCAACGTGGTGCTATTTTTCATCTTCATTCTACAAGCCAACAAGGCATGTGAGTTTGGGATGTTTGGGCCTCACAACTCTCTCACCTTTGAAGAATACTTGACATCCTCATCCACACAAGGCTCGCAACTCGGGAGTCACAAGATTTTAGAAACACATCTTTTGGTATAACATTTGTGTATGGTGTGTTTTGTATTAGGTTCTTAGTCCACATTTGTTCTTTCTTTTTCGAAACAATCCACATTTCTTCTTGCATGTAAAGATAATGTGCAATGGAGGGAGGGGCGTAAGCCCTTTTAGGTTAACAAATACACATTGTATTTATGTTTCTTTTCTTAACGAAGCTTTGTGCATTCTTATTATCATGCATCCAGTGAATTCTCGGCCATTCCAGAAAGCAAGAGCAGCAACATAGGATCATATCATCTTCACGATTGTTCTACATGCAACTCGAAAGCAACAGAAAAGTCGTGATGGCCATGTGGACGATCGACATTGTGATGAACGTCCTAACTAGGAGACCAATGTAGGGTGAGATGTCAATCCACCGGGGTGCTAAGTGCAGCAACAGGAGTCGGGTGGAGTCCAAGTGAGGGGTTAAAGTGATCCAGCTTGACCACGAGAGAGAAGCCTAGCACGGTCGGGTAGAGCATCATGGCCACCAATAGAGGCACATGAATAACTCCTTCTGCAAAAAAATGAGGAAAAAATTGAATCTTATTTCCACATTTGAGCACAATACAGAGTCAAATAAACGCAAGTATCATAAGAAACATACTTCTTCTATTTTGTAGAAAATGTTGTTTTTTGTACATTCATGGAGATAGCGTTCAAAAGAAATACCATGACTCCAACCTTAAAGAAAGTTTAAGAAAAAAGTGGCAAATAAAAATAAGAAAGTACTGCTACTAGGGTTCCGAGGGGGCTTATGCCCCCTCCCTATGTGTTGTTTTTGTATCTTACATGGATAAATGTTCTTAAATAGCATGCCACCATCATAGAAATTGTAATTAAGAGAATGAGGTCCACTCTCCGACCCTTTGCTCGGTTAATGAAGCTCAAAATGTCCTATGCAAACCCTTTTATTCGCTCCATATTTAGAATATAAAAGATTAATGACCAAAACTAAATCTAGCAACATGAAGACTCAATACAAAATGTGTTTTAGCTTGTAACCTTTCAACACCGCCGAAGTAAGAAGGTACAAAGTAGTGGTAGCATAGAACAATTATAGGCGCACAAGAGACAATCACATCTACACGAGGAGGAGATGAGGAGGCGCCGGAAGACGATGCTCATTGCCAATGCTAGGAGCCGATGCTCGTGGTGAGCAGCATGTAGAAGACAGACATGGAGAATCTCTATACAACGATCGATCGCTAGGAGTTGTGTGAGAGATCGGTTCACACAACCCAATATCGTGTTTCCATCACAGCCTAACAACATATTTTCACCATGGTCCGACTCATAACTAAAGATGCACTAGGCCCCCTAGTTGGTTTTGGTGATAAATGACAAAGAATTAAAAACACTAATGTGGTTATTGAGTCATTGTGCAGGACAACAAAGTGATAGTATCCACAATTGGAGAAAGTAAACCCCTAAATTAAAAAGTGATCAAGTACTCAAAAGCAAAAGCTTCAAGTTTAGATTTATAGCTTCTTGAGTATAGGTGTGCCAAACTATTAAGAGGGGTGAGACGATCTTACGTGCGAGGAAGAATGTGCTCTAGTTACCTTCAAACAACTTGGAACCAAAATACCAATTTTCCAAAGATCAGGAAGCCTACCTTTTTCCTATCTTCTCCACACATGACGGAAGTTCCGTGCGGGCTAACGGAAGTTCCGTCGGTTCCAGAGAGTTTGGGACGGAAGTTCCAACTCGATGGAAGTACCGTTCCACGAGCTTTCCGGTTCAAATCTTGTCCGACGGAAGTTCCGTCGGTTCCGGAGAGTTTGGGACGGAAGTTCCAACTCGACGGAAGTACCGTCCGGCATGTTTCGTGTTTGACCTAATGGGGTGACGAAGTTCCGTCACCCACGGAAGTTCCGTCAAGTCCAATCATTGACTTGAGCAACGGCTCTTTTAGAGCCCACACTATATATAGCTTTGACCTAACCCGTGAGAAAAAGTGCTTGGTGCTTTTGAACTCTCGGATCTTGCTCAAGCTCTCTCTCTCACTCCTTTCCACTCCTCTTGAGATCCAAAGCCATTGGAGTGAGGTCCTATCTTGATTCCAAGCTTGATAACATCAACCCAACCTAGAGCACATATTCCCTTAGCAACTAATCTCGTTCTTCACTTGTTACTCTTGGAGATTCATTCTCCTAGATTGGCTAGGTGTTGCCCTAGAGCTCCCAAGCATGTGGTGAGCCTTGGGAAGTTTGTGAAGGTTGTGATTCGCCTCCGCAAGGAAAAGAATCCATGGAAGAAGAAGAAAACCAAGTTTGACCTTTGTGGTCACTTGGGAGGATTAGGGTTGAAAGAAACCCGACTCTTTGTGAGCTCCTCAACGGAGACGTAGGAACCTCTTTTTGAGGGGTCCGAACTTCGGTGAAAAATCTCCGTGCCTCTTTTGTTCGTTTTTGTTGTGTGTTTGTTTGTTCACCTCTCGGGTGTGTTTTCGCCCGATCTACTTGCGTGTTGCGTGTCTATTAAATTCCTACAGGTACAACACTCTCAAGGAAAAAAAGGGAGGTTTTCATTCAAGCGGAATCGTGAGATTTCCTCTCTTGTTTCATTCCTAGGTTTTACTCTCATCACCCCGACGGAAGTTCCATCAGTGGCGAATTTGACCTATTTATTTTAAGTGTTGTAATATTCAGATTTTTATTTAGATTGCCTATTCACCCCCCAGGCAACTTTCAATAACTACGTCAAAAAAAATTGACATGGAATACTTAGAAATGTTGATACAACATAAATATATGTTGACATAGTATATTAATATTAAAAAAGTTGACAAAAATTTGATTATTTTTTAAAATATCAAAAACTCTTTCAAGCATTTTTAATAGGTACAACCTGAAAATATTGACATATAATATTCAAAATACTTGGGAGAGTACATTTAAAATGTTGATTTGATTTTTCTTTAAAAAAATCAAAGTTCAGTTCAACATTTCTAAAAAGTAGTCGATTTTTTTTTCAAAAATATTTACATGGAATATTCAAATGTTGACACTATATAAATAAATATTGACCTAGTATATTCAAAATGTTGATTGAAATTTAAATTTTAGAAAGTTAAAAAATATTGGTAGTGGACTTCATTTTGTACAATTAATTTAAACAATGCAGTGTCTTAATAAACAGATTAAAAAAGGATTTATGATGGAGGAGGAAATGCGTTTGAAATTTCCTACAGCATGCCTCTATTCTGGGCTGGAGTAGGGATGACGATGAAGGCGGGCATATGCGGCACGCTCACAAAGCCCAATAGGACAAGTGGCCTAGCTCGCTTCAGACTGCCAGTAAACATGGGCCATCGCAAAGGCCTTTATAGTGGGGCAGGCCAAGCGTGTAAGTGGGCAGGCCCTCCGCTTTCAGATTGAACGGAAAATAGTGGTCGTGCCCGTGCCCTAGGGTGTCCGTGTCTGGGTGTGTGTACTACTCGGATGGCGTACGTTGATTCAAAGCGTACGTTGAGTCGGACTCGGACGCACGACCAACTGAAACAACAGTCGTAAAAAAACAGTCGTAAAAAAGGAAGGTGCCCCATCCAATATCGGCGTGCGCGTACGTGTCAGTCTGATTCTGATGGCCGAGACGATGAACCCTGCTTGGGGCACGAAGGCCGCGCGACCCACGCTCTGTGCCACGCCGGCCCATTGGAGGGACTGGGCGAACATAACTGAGAACTGACGGGCCGGCGGTGCTGATCGCGGAGCGCGTTCTCGCCAACGACGTGGCGGACTGCATACGTTTCGGCGCCGTGTGCCGCACCTGGCGCCGGTGTTCCGCCGACCCGCGCCGGCACAGCGCCCTGGACAGCCGCTTCCACCCCAGGAAGTGGCTCATCATGCTTCAGGAGGACGAGGCCGGGGACCCACCACCGCCGGCCGCCACACCTCACCGGCAGCGCTTCATGAACATCGCCACGGGGCAGTGCATCGAGATGGACCTCCCGGAGCTCGACCACCCCCACCGCCACGCGTTCGGGCCCACCGCCGAGGGCCTCCTTGTCCTCATCGACGAGCGCAACCTCGTCGTGCGCGTGCTCAACCCCTTCACGCGCCGCCTCGCGCAGCTCCCGTCCGCGGCCACGCTGCTGTGCGGTAACAACACCAGCTTCAGGCACTCGTACGCCCGCGACCTCACCGACGGCGACATCTCCGTGGTCGGCGCCGGCCTCGCCGGCGAACGCACGTTCGCGCTCGCCTTCGACGGCGGCACGCTGGCCGTCGCCGGGCCGGGCAGCGCGAGCTGGACGCCGGTGGTCCGGCGCTGCTCCTGGCCGCGGGCCGTGTCGTTCCTGTCGTTCGCGAGCCGCTTCTACTGCGTCGCGGACGGCGCCGTCATGGTGGTCAAGAACGCCGCGAAGAAACAGCTGGCGCCGCCGCGGCTGGAGGTGGTCGCCGAGCTTGCCAGGCCGTGCCGCGCGATACCGATGGACACGGTGCACCTCGTGGACAACGCCGGGGAGTTGATGCTCGTGCACCGCTACATGAGGAGCGCTGGTGCGTCTCCACACGGCGTCGCCGGGAGGACGTGCGACGTGTTCCGGCCTTCCGGGTGGATCTGGGCTCGGGGAAGATGGTCCCGGTCCGCGGCCTCGACGGGCGCGCCGTGTTCATCGGCGAGCACCGCGCTGTGTCGGTGTCTCCCACGGCGTTCCCATCCATCATCGCCGACGACGCCGTCTACCCGAGCTTCGAGTTTCGTGAGAAGACGCGTGCTGCCGATAAAACGGACGCTTACCGTCTCGCGGATGCAAGCATCGAACCGTCGTCGGCGTCCAGCTGCTATCACGTTTCCAGCGGCTCGAAAAGCGGCACGACCGTATAGGATAGCCGACTTCCTATCCTTGCACATAACAGGCCCGACTTCCTATCCTTGCACATAACAGGCTATCCACTATAGTAAGCTCATTAAGGTGGGGTGCAACTTAGTCATAGATCTTGGCAAGAGCTCAGACATGTCATAAAACTTGTCTTCGTGAGCATTGTGGCACAAAACTAACACAACAAGCTCAGTACGCTTTTTTTCCCCCTCTCATGTGTGCCTGTAAATTGCTTGTTGTGTGTTCATAGAGTCGTTTTTTAGATAATTGTAAAATCTGGGTTTGGCTACAAGTAGCTACAACCCGTCATTACAAATGTGCACAACTTCCATCTGCAATGACGTAGAAATGAAAACGCCAACCGCACAGTTTTAATATAGAGTTAAAAAGTAAATCCTGGCTCTAAACCGTCGTTCATGATTGATGAATTTTTCATGACCGTCGTCTCCAACTTCTAGCATGTAGATCTCTCCAAATTTTGATGGTCCTCGTGTTGTGACCCGGTATATATAGTAGTTTCATCAAAGAGTGTATCGTAGCTCTGTTAAACACAATGGCATTCCTACATAAGAGTGTATCGTAGCTCTGTTAAACACAATGGCATTCCTACATAAGAGTGTATCGTAGCTCTGTATGTCATTCCTACTTAGCCAAATAGCTCAGAGCATAGCCGATGCTCCCACAAGTAGTTTCGTTTTCAATTTAGTTTCAACTCCGCACAACCATGATGTAAACATGTTGCTCACACTGTGAAGTTGTGGAATCCTGAAAGTAATAGTCTGTTTTGGCCTTGGAACCATGATGTAAACATGTTGTTCCACTAAACCGTCCCAAAATATGGACATCATAATTTACGACCAGTTAACCTACCCAAAATATGATGCGTTACATTAACATCACTCCTAGCGAATGGTAGATGATACTAACATCGACCGAGCTTCCCCACGCCCTCATTCCCATGTGCAACTAATAAAAAATAATTATGTCTGTCATCACAATACGATTACAGCAAGTAACAACAAAATAGCAATATACAGTATTCGTACAGTACCACACAGTTACTGCCACGTCGGTAGTGTCGGACGGTGTTAGTGTTAGTGTTACGCACGCACGGCCCTTTTTTTTTCTTCCTCCAATTCCTCGAGGGTTAAGCCGGTTTATAAATACTAGTACATAGATACGGTACTTTTTTTCTAAAACAACAGATAGGGTTTCCCAGAGAGCGGCGACGACGGCGATCGAACGTTTACCGTTCTCGTGCCATGGAAGAAGTTGAGGAGGCGTTCATGACGGAGGACCTCAGTCCTCAGGAAGGGACCCTTCAGATCCGGACGCATCATGACGCAGAGAAGTGGGAGCCTTCAATGGGAAGAAGTCTGCCTTTGGATGCCGAGAAGGAAGAGCAGAAGGCGTGCTGGGACACGAGGGCTGAAGATGAAGTACAAGATGATATATTGTGGCATGCATCCTTGAGATCTTCGCATTCATCCCTCGAAGATCCCTTGCCCGTCATAGTGGATTGGGAGGTCAGGAGTGAATGTGCTCATCCCTTGCCGTGGCCTTCGTATGCATCATAGCAAGATGGGAGGATCTTGAGTTCTTGGTTTACTATAGATCTTTTACGGTTTCCAAGCTCGGAGGAGATGTGGGAGGGAGCGGAGGAGCCACGGCGGCCTAGAGCACGCCGGCTCACGTTGGCCCCCATCCCCTGGGATGAGGAAGACGACGAAGAGACTTTCAAGACTAGCCCCCAAGCCAGGAAGTCGGCTGACCCATTGGCCGGACCGAGAAGGTTTGGCTCGAGGTTCTGGTCCCTGTCCGACGAGCTAAGCTCGGACGTTGAAAGCGAGGATGGGAGCCGGAAGGGCAGTAAAACGGCGGAAGCACAGCAGGAGCAGTTGGCAATGGCGGCTTCTCCAACCCGGGCTTCACTTCGGGAAGCCAAGGTACGTCAACCTTCGTGTTTTGCAGTTCCGGGGAGGAAGGAGAACGACCGGCAAAGGGGACGCAGAGAGGACCGGAAGCCATGGAAGGGGCCGCTACCTCCAAAAGGTGCTCGCCGGCTCTCACCATCGGAGACATCCCGGCCACGGCGGCTAGACCGAAGCCGACGCGGAAAGGTTTTGGACGGCGGCCGGAGCTGCTGGACATGGCGGAGGAGGTGCCCGAGGAGATTTCAAATTTGAAAAGTCGACAAACTCCTCGTGCCTCGAACCCCTGTCGCCAATTGGTCGGGCCTACAAGGTGTCCTGTTGGGCCGGGCCGTGCCGTTTTGGTACAGAATGGGAACAGGCAGGCCTGGTTCTCGTCTACTCCGGGTTTAACTTTTCTCTTTTCTCACTCGGGAAAACCTAGACGTCTCTGTTACAGCCGCCACTCCCAAGCAAATCACCATCCTCGTAACCTCTTCACCTTCGGATCACGGAGCGAGCCGGAGAGGATGCAAGGCTTTGGGGCAGGAGCGGGAGGCCGGGGAGCACCGCGGAGAGACGGCTTTGAGCGAGTGGTGTGGGCTGGTGCCCATGGCTCAAACCAGGTGGGGTTCGGGACCGGCCGTGGACACCATCGGGATTACGACGGGTACGACGGCGGCCACGACATCGACAACAACCCTTTCGGTTTTGATCCCAGCTATGGCGGATATGCAAACCGAGGTCGGGGGATGCCCCGACAAGGATACCGCCCTAGAGGTGGTCGGGGTTTTGGGGGACGTCGAGGGGGCCGAGGCGGTCGGAACACCGCGTCATGGGGAAGACCGGCCGGGCTGCAGTGGCAGGGAAGACAGAGGCAGCCGCAGCAGAACCTACGGCCAAACATTGCTGAGCCGGTACCCACGCTAGTCGGGGAACAAGCGGTTAAACCCGTCGAGGCTCGGGTGAATGTTGGGGCAGCAGTAGAGGTGACGGGGATTGAAGGGGTCGATGATCGGGATAACCAAATGGGTAAGGGAGACAAGTGTGGCCGGTGCTCGGCCGGAGGACATGCAGCATCGGAGTGCAAGACTCCACTATATTGTGATATTTGTGATGTTCACAATGATCATGTAAACCACCGGTGTCCGATTCTTAAGATGCCAAAACCGGTGGCACACGCGGTCGGGTATGCGGTGGCTGGTTTGGGGTTCTACCATATACCTCATGCGCCGCTGTCCAAGAAGAGAGACACCAAGATGGCGAAAGTGAAGGTGGTGGGTGGCAAGCTAAGTATTGCACAACTTAACACCCAACTCCAAAGGATTGGTTCGGGTAGATGGAAGTGGAACCCGGAAGAACAAGAAGATGGCACATTTGTTGTGACATTCCCGTCTAAGACGGAACTAAAACGCTCTCTCAACTATGGTGCTATGCCCGTTAGGGAGAATGGGATTCCTACCGGGGCTCGGTTAGAATTTGAAGAATGGCATGATAAGGATGGGGGCTTCTTACTCCCAAAGGTGTGGATCCGAGTAACCGGTATCCGTAAAAGTTTGAGGGAGTATCTTAACCTATGGGCCATAGGTTCAATCCTTGGGTCAACCCAATCGGTGGACATGAAGACCACTAGGAAGAATGAGTTTGGGAGGATCAATGTGGCGGTTCTTGATTCTAAGCTTTTACCACAACAGCGTGACGTTGTAATTGGGGATCATTATTTTGAACTCAAATTTGAGGTGGAGAGGTCCGGTGTAGACGAAAATGGAGATGAGGTGGAATGGGACTTTCTTGATAATGATGAAGAGGGGAGGACAACATGGAGGAGGATGACCTCCTTGATGATCTTGATGAGAATACAAGGGATCCTAAGCGATCCCGAATGAGGATTCTAGTATGGGAGAGAATGTTGGTAATGATGGTAATGCCAATGGGAAGTCTTTATCTAATGATAATCCCCTCCCATGAGCGTTGAACTTGAAGCAAAGATAAACAAATTGACCTCTGAAATTCTAGATAAGGCGTGTGACGATTGGATCAACACTTGTTGTGAGAGAGTTATGGCCGAAGACGATGATATGTTGATAGATGGTGTAGTGGAAGAGGTGCTGCCCGGTGATGACACGGAGGCCGAGGAGACTTTCGGTGGGAAGCAGCTGGATGTAGCAGGCACAGGACGCCAGCCGGTTGGCGCCAAACCCGGACCGGAGGCACCGGCATCTAGTATGCCGCTGCATGCTATCGTGCAGCCGGCGCAGCATACAGCAGGCGCAGCATGCAGCAGGGGGCTGCGCAGAAGACTCCACCGGGCTCCCCACCGATCGTGGCCCAACCGGGTGCTGTGCAGGTGGCTGTGCTGGCGCCACATGCGGTTGAGCAGCACGAGCTGAAGGGCAGCGAGGAAATGTCAACACCGGTGGCTGCTGTGATGCCCGATAAGTTTGATGACAGCGAGCTGGCCATGACAAGGCTGAAGACCGGCGACAAGGAAGCTCGACCGATCAAGGAACAAGTGATCAAGGCTGCTGCAAGTGTCAAGGAAGTCGTGTTAACACCAACATGTTCGAGCCCGAGACTTGCATCTTCGGGGACGAGCACATCTTGGCCAAGGCGGGAAAATGGCAGCGCGGAGGAACTTGGAGGAAGGTAACATGACCTCCTTTAACTCTTTTTCCTCTAAAGTTATTGCTTCTAAGCTTTCAGTTTTAGGCATTAATCTAGGAAATGATGTTAGTGTCATTGATAATACGGTTAATGCCTTTAGGGAGCTAGAATCAAATAGGCTTTCTAAATTCTCTAGTTTAGATTTTGTAGAACCTAGCTTTGATCTTGATCACCTGTCCCAGCTTAGACGATCTCTTAGAAGAGGAAAATGACTTTGAATTGGACAACCTTACTCTTAGTCATCTATGTGGGGACTTAATGGAGGAGGTAATGGATGAGGATGATAGTGATCACCTAAGTTGTGATTTCGAAACTATCTTTAGGAAAAACAAATCCATGTCCATGTTCAATACCAAGAAAAGGAATGAAAAACTTAGGGTTGTTAGGAAGAACAAACATAACAATGGTGCAAAATGAAAGGAATTTTTGGAATAGCAGAGGTCTTAGTGACTTGGCTAAGTTCACATTCCTTTCAGATAAATCAAAGGAGCAGAAGCTAGACTTCATTGCTCTCTTGGAAACCGGGAAAAAGATTTCTCACCTTCCACTCTCAATAGCTACTGTGGAGGTCAAGACTACTTTTGGCATTGGACCCAACCACATGGTAGATCCGGTGGAATTCTTTTGGGAGTCAATACGGAAGTAATCGATATTGGTAGTGTAGATGAGGGGAGCTATTACGTGAAATTCACCTTACGAAATAAAGCCGACGGCTTCAAATGGGCACTAGTGGCCGTGTATGGGGCAGCACAACCGGAATTCAAGGAAGAGTTCCTCACCGAACTAGTTCAAGCCTCGTGCCAAAGTTACTTTACCCATTATGGTGGGCGGTGATTTTAACATCATCCGAAACCCAAACGAGAAGAATAATGATCGATATGATGATAGATGGCCATTCCTTTTTAATGCTGTCATTGACAGTTTGGATTTAAGGGAACTTGAGCTGTCTAACAGAAAATTCACCCGGGCTAACTCTAGAGAGGTGCCGACTTATGAAAAATTGGATCGGATTCTTGTATGTACGGAGTGGGAATCAAAATTTCCACTTGCAACGGTTCAAGCGTTGACACGGAAAATTTCAGACCATACACCCCTCCCGCTTAGTACAGAACCGGTACTCACCATACCAAGACACCTCTCTTCAAACTCGAACTAGGCTGGCTTTTGAGAGATGGATTCCTTGATCTAGTTACGTAAGTGTGGAATAAAGAAGATAGTGGTGTGACCCCTTTACAATGTTGGCAAGCTAAGATTAGAAGGCTTAGACAATTCCTTAGAGGATGGGCCAAAAATGTAAGTGGGCATAACAAGAAAGAAAAAGAGGAGTTATATAAAAAGACCGAGGAACTTGATAAAAAGGCAGAGACCTCTCCCCGACCAAAACTGAACCGGAACTCAAACATAGCCTCGAAGGAGAGGTTGGCACGCATCCTTAGAGAGGAGGAAATAAAATGGTATCAACGGGCCAAAACAACTAAGTTGTTACTAGGCGATAGCAATACCAAATATTTTCACCTAGTGGCAAACGGGAAGCACAGGAAAACACGAATATTCAAACTAGAACAAGAAGAAGGGGTGATTGAGGGAGAAGAGAACCTTAAAAAGTATATTACCAAATACTATAAGGATCTTTTTGGTGCACCCTCTAACAAGAGTTTCTCACTAGCGGAGAACGTTAGAGAAGATATACCTCAGGTTTCGAGGAAGAGAATGCAATTCTTTCCGCCCGGCTTACTGGAGGAGGAGGTGAAAAAGGCGATTTTTCGGATGAAACATAACAAAGCCCCGGGCCGGATGGCTTCCCGGCAGAATTCTATCAAGCTTTTTGGGAAGTCATTAAAGGAGACCTTATGGCTCTCTTCAAGGACTTCCACAAGGGTAAACTTAATTTATATAGCCTTAATTTTGGAGTCATTACGCTAGTGCCCAAGCAGCAAGAAGCAACCCAAATACAACAATTTAGGCCGATTTGCTTACTTAATGTAAGCTTTAAAATCTTTACGAAGGTAATGGCCAACCGAGTGGCACTAGTAGCCCATAAGGTGATCAAACCAACGCAGACGGCCTTTATGACTGGAAGGAATATTATGGAGGGAGTGGTGGTACTCCATGAAACCATACATGAAATGCACCGTAAAAAATGGACGGCGTAATCTTGAAACTAGATTTCGAGAAGGCGTACGATAAGGTTAACCGGTCTTTTCTCCAACAAACTTTGAGAATGAAGGGCTTTGCACCTAAGATGTGCCAATGGATAGATCAAATAGTTAGAGGAGGGAGCGTAGCCGTCGGTGTAGGGGGATCGGGGTCCCCCTAACCGCGCGTGGGCTGCTTCCGGCCCACGAACGAAGACGGAGGCCGCAGGGCGGGGAAGCCCACGAAGCCATGAAGTCCACCGGGCCCACGAAAGTCGGAGGAGCGGGAGCGTCTGGGGAAGAACGAAGCTTCGCGGGAGTTTCCTCCGACGCTTCAACCACCCGGAGTTAATGTGGCACTCGAGTGCCCGTGGCGACGCCGCAGCCCGACAGGACGTGCGCGCGTCTTCCCCGTGCGCCGCGTCTCGGGAAGCCGCGCGGCTACGGTGCCGGGAGTGCTCTCGACCAATAGGGTGGAAGAGATTCGGAACACGAACCAAGGAGAAGAGACCGCAACGGATTTAGTCGGGATCATGTCGGGATATCTCGGGGAGGACCGGACCCCCACCGGTGTCCGGGTACCCCCGGTACTTGTACGGTGCTCTTCTCCTTATCCTATAAAAGGAGGAGAGACTCCAGTGTAAAGACAAGGACATCCGGAAATACACACACGAGCAGGACGTAGGGCATTACGCACCCGGTGCGGCCCGAACCTGGATAACTCTCGGTGTTCTTACTCACCTCAATCATCTACGCCAACGCGCGAGCAAATCCGTTCTTCCCCGAACCTATCCCGAGGGAGCCTTGATAGGCCCCCATTTGGAGGTGTACTCACACACCGACATTTGGCGCGCCAGAAGGGGAAGACGCGTAGATTTCGCTTTGCGCTGCGAAACCTCGCTTTGCAACCATGCGGAGATCTTCGGGCACGCCGCGGGCGGAGGATAGCGTCTCCAGCCGAGGCGTCCACGAGGCGCCGTCGCCGCGACCGTCATCGCGCGGGCCGCTCCGCCCACGACAATCGTCCCGGCGCCTCGGTTGCCGGACATGCAGCAGAGGACCGGCGCGGCGCCGACCGCCACGCCCAAGCCGTCACGCCGCTCGCATCCGAGCGTTCCACCGCGCGTCGCCTCTTCCAGAAGAAGAGGGGGACGACCCCCGACCGCCGTAAAGACCATGCTCAACAACCCGCCGGCGGGATCGGCGGGGAGAGCAAGCAAGGGAGTGGCTCACCGGAGTAGGCAAGCTCCCGGACACGGCGCAGGCCAAGCGCCAAGCGGGACCATCACGCCAGCCGCAGCAGCCACCGACCGATAACAACCGCCGCGCCAACCGCGCCAAGGACGCGCGCCCGCCGGCGGCTTCGCTCTCCGTCCACTCCCCGCAGGTGTTGACGGTCGTTACGACCAATTTCGACCGTCAATTAGTCAAATAAATGAGAAGGACTAGGCATGTCTTACACGCATTTTACTTAGAAATAACCTAGTTCCACTTGTACCTCTAGATTTTTAGTGTGCAGGTGGATAATGATGAATTCCAGTGCCCCGAGGCGACAAATCAACACTTTTACAAAACTTCCATTTCGCCGCGGGAATCAACTCCAAGATAAAAGGCCAATGACCACGAAATCCAACACAAAGAAGGCCACAAGCAACCGGAACAAAGACCAACATCCAGATGGGGGAGCCAACTCGCCAAAGCCCAGCCCAGGAGGGGCCAGGACCGGCTCGGCCGAACCCACCAGGGTGGTTCGGCCGAACCAGCCCGGTGGCCCCCCGGCCCACTTTTCTCCGGCGGTTTGCCCACCGCCTCCGGAGGTCGGTTCCACGCGCATTAAATGCCACCGACCTACGAAACCGCCTCCAGGAGCCGACCTTTCAAGCCTATATAAGGAGGGGTACCCCCCTCCTTAACACACACACAACAACACAAGGATCATTCTCTCCTCACACTAGAAGTTTAGAGGCTTTCTAGGTAGTGCTAGGCTTAGTAGTGGGCTGCCTCATTGCTCCCAAGGTCTTGTGGAGAATTGGGTATAGCTCTTGTATCCTCTCTTTGTAAGACTTGATCTTTTATATATGGAATACTTTCGTTTATATCCTTGTCATGAGCTTGACAGAGTAGTCATGATCTTGCTTGATCGTTCATCGTTCGTTCATATGAGTTCATCGTTCGTTCTTCGTTCTTCATTAATAGAAGATGAACACATATCGAATGTTCTTCGTTCGTTCATACTTGATCATCGATTACTCTTGATCTTACTTGGTTGATTGCCGTTCGTCGCTCATTCTTGAGCGACGAACGCCTTTGCATGACTTAGTGCTAGCTTTGATCCTTTCGTCCGGCTTATGCTAGTTAGACTAGTGTTCTTATGAATAGGCTTCGGGTTCATCAGTCCCGCAAGGGTGCTCTAGATTTACCACCATGTCGATCCGTAGGATTGGGGTGCCTCGAGGGATCTAGAGTTGTGGTTAGTGACGCCGGCATGGTGCTCGGGGTTATCTACCCACCTTTGAATGTGCTTCGTGTCCCACGGTTTGTAGAGGTAGGTGACAAGAAGTGACAGCCTTGTCATCCAAAGTAATCCTCCACGTTCGGGCATGGCATAGGAGTCTAAAAGGCCGGAGTCGCGAGGCGCACCTCGCGTAAGACGGATCTCCCGATGATGCCTAGGCATTAGACGCTTGCTTGCGCTTGCATGATCTTGGATGTTAGGTAGAAGCTGCGCACTCATATGAATGTTGTATCATTAGGAGTAGTGGTCTCGCTAGTCTAGTTTAGCTTTATCTAGGATTGCCTCTATCCCTTTTATTAGAGAATGCATTGCCTTGGTGTGTGTCACACTATCCTCAATTTATTGCTCCTAACCCCTCGCATTGGAATGTGATTACTTCATCACTCTTTTGTAACACCATGAGCATAAGTACTCTTATCAACCATGTCTTCCTTTGGGAAAATATAAATACGATACCCTTGAATACTCTCGGGTGAAATGCTACAACGGGTTATCCGTCCGCTTGCGGATATTCATGACCCACCTTATAATACATATCTAGTACTTGTACTGGATGTGGATTATTTGGTTAAATAGTGCAAGTGACTTAAACCCTTGGCTCTCCCGCGGTCACGTGTTTCTTTCCGCGTGACCTTAAGAGATGCCAACAAGCATTTCTGGCGCCGTTGTCGGGGAAGACATTGGTTAATAAGAATACAATGAATGTTCATGATTACACTTGATGATGATTTAATCATTACCTTTGCAGAGCTAACCTTGATCTGCTTTCTCTTCAAGGTGAAAACAGGATAGTGCATGCGTGGATTCAACTTGCCGAAAAACTTCGTTGATAATCCCGAGTCTCTTGCGAGAAAGACTCGACCTCGCGTCGTTGTCTCTCCTCAAGAACCCACGACAAGCGAGCCCGCATCTTCCGCACCATCAACCTCAACACTCATGGCTGAAAGGACCCTTCGTGACTACTCGCGCCCTCCGTCGCCAATGTGCCCATTGGGCCCAACGTCGACGCCGGTGCCGCAGACTTGACATCAAGTCCAGCCTCATCACTATGGTGCAAGCCATTCCCTTTTGTGGAAAGGCCTCCGAGGACGCCAACTCTCATCTCCAACAGCTCCTCGGAGATATGCAACACATCGCCCACGGCCGGAGTCAACCAAGATGCTATCGTACTTCGCCTGTTTCCCCTATCCCTCCTTGGGAAGGCGAAACAGTGGTTTTATGCCAATCGTGCAAGCATTGACACTTGGGACAAATGTTCCACGGCGTTCCTCGCCAAGTTTTTCCCGATGGGTAAAACCAATGCCCTTCGTGGAAGAATTGCAAGTTTCCAGCAAGCGACAAATGAATCCATGCCCGAGGCATGGGAAAGGCTTCAAGAATACATTCTGGCCTGCCCTCACCATGGGATGGAGGAATGGCTCATTCTTCAACACTTCTACAACGGGTTGACACCAACAACCCGTGGACATATGGATGCCGCTGCCGGAGGAGCCTTCTTCTCCAAAACCGTTGCCCAAGCAAAAGAACTCATAGAGAAGATGGTCTCCAATCAAGGGTGGAGCGATGATCGACTCCAAACACGCTCAAGAGGCGTACACCCCGTCAAGGAGGTGGACATGCCGTCCGCCAAGGTTGACCTCCTCATAAAACGCTTGGATGAACACAACGCAAATGGTGGTGTTCATGCATTGGACTCACACATGACGTGTGAGGAATGCGGGAACACCGGCCACATGGGGAAGGATTGCCCCCATACCCATGAAGAAGCATTCTACATGAACAACAACAACGGGTATCGTCCAAACGGAGGACAAGGGTACAACCAAAACCGACCATCATATCAAGGAGGTAACAATTTTTCTCGGCTTTAACAATAATCAGCCTTCCTTGAAAGATTTGGTTTATGGCCAAGCTAAAATCAACGAATCTATCAACAAAAAGCTTGCTGCCAACGACAAAGTCTTAGAAAACATAATCGCACAAATAGAAGGTTTCTCCTCTCGTTTCAAAAATCAGCCGAGCTTTAATAAAATGATTGAAACCCAAGTTGCTCAGCCTAGCTGCTCTTATTCCCGGTTCTAATTCGGGAAGATCCCGGGCAACCCGAGTCTTCTTTGGAAAATGTTAATGCGGTTACCACGAGGGAGGAAAATCCACTCGGGATCCGCCATATCCTAACCATGCAGCAAAGAAGAACAGAACGAACCGGAGGAGGAAAGCCCTTCTACTACCAAAGAAAAAGAAGAAGAACCGAAGCCAAGTGACGGGAAGAATGGAATTGAATTTCAAGACACAAGCTTCTTGCCATTCCCTCACGTAAACAGAAGCCAAAGGAGGATGAACAATTTGCTCGATTCGTCGAGACCATCCGAAGGATTCATGTCAACGTGCCATTGTTGGACATGGTGCAGGTGCCCACATATGCACGTTACCTTAAAGACATCCTCAACAACAAGAGACCATTACCCAACGAGGAAATGGTCAAGCTCACAGAGGAGTGTAGCGCAGCTATACTCAATCGGCTTCCGTAAAAGAAGAAGGACCCCGGCTGCCCCACAATATCATGTTCCATTGGGGCACACCACTTCGACCAAGCCTTATGTGATCTTGGGGCAAGCGTCGCCGTGATGCCCAAAGAAGTCTTTGATCGTTTGAGCTACACAACCTTGACTCCTACACCAATGAGGTTGCAATTGGCAGACTCTTCGGTCCGCTACCCCGCGGGAATAGCCGAAGACGTGCCGCAAAAATTCGAGGCAACTTCATACCGGTGGACTTTGTGGTGCTTGAGATGGATATTGACAAGAACACGCCCTCATTTTGGGACGTCCCTTCCTCAGCACCGCGAACGCCCAAATTGATGTTGGGAATGGAGAAATCCGATTCCACATCAATGGGAAGGAGGAAAAGTTTGAGTTTCAACCAAGAAAAGAACAATGCTCAATGATCAAGATCAAGTATGGGCCAAATCCCTCAAACATCCGTGAAGTTGAAGTGACACCAAGAAAGACGGATAGTCTCATCGCCTTTTGGAAGCAACTTGACAAAATTGAGAATCCGTCATGGTACCAACCCAAGAAGCCTCGCAACAAGCAAGGCCGGGATTATGGGCCAAGAAGCCGCTCCTTCAAGACACAAAGCCACCTACATCAACAAAGACCAACCAAGTGTGGCAAGTGAAGAAGGTGCAGCCATCTTCATCCTCCTCTCCAGGGAAAGGGCCTGCACCACAAGGATGAAAAGAAATGGAGAAGTCCTCGCCGCCGCACTTAAAATGGCGAAGCCCCGGCCGACAGATAAATCGGCATTATCTTTCGATTTCTTTTTGATTTTGTTTTCCACCACATGCATTTAAAAAAAAAAATAATAATAATAATAAAAACCTCCCTGCATACTCTATTTTATCACAAGAAAATTTTCATTTCATTTATTTGGATTTTCCGCCAAAGCATATTCGATTTTTTTTCACTCGCCATGCATATAAAATTTGAAAACCAAAATCCTTTTACGTCCAAATTTTCCTACTTTTGTTTGAAACTTTTGGACAACCCTTGTATCCTTATACAAAACCCAAAAACAATTTTGCATGTTGGAATTTTCTCCAACACTTTTTCTCGAGATTTGATTTTTCGAATAAAGTTGAATTTGAGGCAACTTTCTTTGGATTTCTTATTGAGCAAATATTTCGAGGAATATCCGGACGTAGCAACCATGGTCAATGATCATTTGGCCGTTGGGGGCTATGGGCCAAAAGGGGGAGCAAGAGGGACCCACAGCAGGCCGGCCGAACCCACCTCCTTGGTTCGGCCGAACCGCTATGACCGTTGCTCGGTCTGTCTTTTTTTTCCAACGGTCATATGCCCCTTCTAACGTTCAAAAACGGCTACTTCGTGAGCTATAAGTAGAGGTGGCCGGGCCAGAACTCTCTCCCCCTCTCACACTATCATTTCCACTCCTCACTCACTTCATTCTCATTGCTCTCAAGTTTTCCATTGCCCTCACTTGCTCATTGCCTAAAAGTTCTGCAGAAATCTTTTGTTCTTGGTGTGCTTTCTAGTTTTTGGTTTGATTTGTTTTTGTTTGGTTTTCTCGAGTTGCGATTTCTTGCTCACATGAACAACCGACGGTGTCGCCAATTTGATTTTTCCCTCACATAACCCGTTCGGAGTTGTTGTTCTTGTGTTCTTGCTCTCTTTGTGTGCAGCCATGACCGGTGCCAAGAAGCTGTTCGGGTCGATCAAGAGGTCCTTGAGCTCACGCTCAAGTTCAAGCTCTTCACGTCGAAGCACCCGCGCACGCCCCGTAGTCGAGTCACCGCCAAGTTCACCACCACAAGTCGAGGAAGAAGGGCAAGAGGGCAACATCGAGCATCGTCTCCTCACCGACACCGACCTCGACTTAGTGGGCGAGTACGAGACGCACACCTACACGCTTCTCCAACACCGCCTCTTTGCTCCTACGCGAGCATTTGACACGGAGCTGCTGCACAAAATAGGTATGGATGCTGAATTTGCTCAAGTATTTAAAGCCTTAGGGTGGACAGATTTTGCTAGTGTAGATGAGCCGGGTTCCCGCTTGCTTACACTTCAGTTTTTATGCACCCTACGAACGGTAGATGAAGGAATTTCTTTTCGGTTTTTCCGTGAATCCTACCGTTTGACTTGGAAAGAACTTAGCACTCTTCTTGGCTTTAATACTCGCTGCAATACCGACTTGGATGGTGCCCTTCCTCAGCTTTCAAAGCATGCTTTTTGGGAGAGGATTACGGGTCTTCCTAGTTGCGTGCGACCTAGAGCTAATCACATCCATCATCCTACCTTGCGTTTTATGCACATGTGGATTGCTATCACTCTTTTTCCAAGGAGTGATATTCGAATTGTGCGCGAGGATGAGCTAAAAATTCTTTTTGCTGCGGTTGATAAGATTAAGATTGCTCCCGTGAAAGCCATGATTCGCCAATGGATAGAAAATCTTGGGACGATAGGACCAATTGAATGTACCTCTTTAGTGACACGAATTGCCATGCGGGTGGGAGCTTTACATGATGCTAATGTTGAATACCTTGCTACACCTCGCTCTCTTATAAATAAAGATTATCTTATTCATGGTCACTCTCTTAAGAATGGTCCGAACGATTCCCTCATATATTATTTTGTGGGATATACAAACGAGTTTCGGTTACCTAACCCGGACCTTCGTTTGTATACTCTCAAAAATCTAACCATTGAGCTCCAAGAAGCGGAGCGGTCTCGCAGAGTGTATCTTCTCGCAGGGGGCGCACAGATCGGAACAGCCATCTACCTCCGAGATGCCCACACCGCAGCCCACGGCTCATGGCGGGCCGGGGTACAGCCACCCCGGGCTTTCTCCCGGTGGGTACCCAGCCCCGCCACCTCACATGGCCGGGGATCGGCGTGGCAAACTCCGGGATATGGCCCGGGGCTGTTTTCTCCACAACAACAATGGGAGGAACACTCCACCGACTCCGGATCAGCCCAAGGCTACAACTTTGAGCAGGAGATGAACAACCTCTCCTCACAAATGGGAAGACTCCAAACCACGGCGGAAGACACCGAGTATGCGCTCAACCAACACATCTTGCAAACTCATCAATGGCAAGAGCGCACCGACACCCAGCTCACCGCCCTCACCAACATGACGGAGCAACAACGAGCCGATCTTTTGGCTTACTTCCGTCACATGGGGTTCATTCCACCAAACCCATGAGCAAGAACAAGCTTGGGGGCAGCACCCTCGCTAAGGTATCATGTATCGCAACTTGTATCCTTTATTGTCTCCTCGTTTTTGCTTGTTCTTGCCTCTCATATGAAAAACAAAATAAAAATGATAAAACTAAAAAGAACAAAAAGAAGTAGCTTAGTTTCCTTTTATGCGCTGCAAGTATGTTGCTAGTCTTTCTATGTTGAGATGATGAATAGTTGCTCTGTTTTATTTCTCTCATGTGCCTAGTTTATAATTTAGAACTCTCCTAGTTTTGAGTTTGTTGGCTAGCAAAACTTGCTTAGAACCCGAAACTTGTGGGCTGCACATGCTTGAGCTGCACCTAAGTTGTTGTGAGATGATGATATGGTAAAAAGAGCTGCTATGATCTTGTCCTAAGTTGAACTTGAAATCTCCGGAATTTTGTTCCCAAAAATTGCAAAATCTATAAGTTCCCAAGTGATGATAAATTCCTACCAAAGCCATATGCAAATTTCCTTTGAAAACCTTACTCATTTGCTACTTGTTACTTCATTGAGCTTTATCAAAATTGTGTGACCCTAGTGAGATGCTTTTCATACTCTCATGATCAAGATCACGTACACATTCCACCTCATATGCTACACTTCTACACCGGAAGTTAGCAACATGTCATGCCATCCACCAAAATAAAGACACTCCTCACATTTTATCACCTCTCTTAAAATATCAAAAGAAGGCATGGCTATGCAAAAGAAAAAGAAAATAAGGCTCACAAAAGATGAGCATGAGAAAAAGAAAAAAAAAAAAAAGCTGCTCTCATTTCGAGCATGGAAAAAGAAAGAAGAAAAGATAGCCATGCCCAAAATCCAAAATAAAAAGAGGTGAAACAAAAAGAGGAGTAGTCACATACACCACCACCATCATTTTCACACTTGCACATCTTGATCTACGATTGTATGACTTGCTATCTCCATGGATCCACTCTTTTGGTTTTGCAAAATATGAATGCAAGTATGCCTCATTTCATATCCTACCTTGAGCTCCACAAAAGCCTATTAGATGTAGGATGAGGCAATACACATGCCTTGGTGAGGAATACAAACACCACTAGAGCGATTCGAGAGTATCACTTGTGGAACGTGGTTTTACTTGAAAAAAATCCTTTGAAAACTTCCGGAGAATAAAAAGCAAGACAAGGGAAGAGAAAATAAATGCTCTATACACCGTTCTCTCTCTCAACCGCCCAAGGTAAAGTGAAAAGCACAAAGCCCCATGAGGACTAAGGGGAAGGGTGAGTTACCATTGCCAACTTATTCAACTCAAGGATGAGTATCTTTGTTATACACTTGGTACCTTTAAGAAGTAGGCATTATAGCAACTCCCGATCAACAACCTAAAGTTCCACTACTTGCTCTGGACGAGCAAGGGGTAAGCTTGGGGGGACTTGTTGACGGTCGTTACGACCAATTTCGACCGTCAATTAGTCAAATAAATGAGAAGGACTAGGCATGTCTTACACGCATTTTACTTAGAAATAACCTAGTTCCACTTGTACCTCTAGATTTTTAGTGTGCAGGTGGATAATGATGAATTCCGTGCCCCGAGGCGACAAATCAACACTTTTACAAAACTTCCATTTCGCCGCGGGAATCAACTCCAAGATAAAAGGCCAATGACCACGAAATCCAACACAAAGAAGGCCACAAGCAACTGGAACAAAGACCAACATCCAAGTGGGGAGCCAACTGCCAAAGCCCAGCCTCAGAGGGGCCAGGACCGGCTCGGCCGAACCCACCAGGGTGGTTCGGCCGAACCAGCCTCGGTGGCCCCCCCGGCCCACTTTTCTCTCGGCGGTTTGCCCACCGCCTCCGGAGGTCGGTTCCACGCGCATTAAATGCCACCGACCTACGAAACCGCCTCCAGGAGCCGACCTTTCAAGCCTATATAAGGAGGGGTACCCCCCCTCCTTAACACACACACAACAACACAAGGATCATTCTCTCCTCACACTAGAAGTTTAGAGGCTTTCTAGGTAGTGCTAGGCTTAGTAGTGGGCTGCCTCATTGCTCCCAAGGTCTTGTGGAGAATTGGGTATAGCTCTTGTATCCTCTCTTTGTAAGACTTGATCTTTTATATATGGAATACTTTCGTTTATATCCTTGTCATGAGCTTGACAGAGTAGTCATGATCTTGCTTGATCGTTCATCGTTCGTTCATATGAGTTCATCGTTCGTTCTTCGTTCTTCATTAATAGAAGATGAACACATATCGAATGTTCTTCGTTCGTTCATACTTGATCATCGATTACTCTTGATCTTACTTGGTTGATTGCCGTTCGTCGCTCATTCTTGAGCGACGAACGCCTTTGCATGACTTAGTGCTAGCTTTGATCCTTTCGTCTGGCTTATGCTAGTTAGACTAGTGTTCTTATGAATAGGCTTCGGGTTCATCAGTCCCGCAAGGGTGCTCTAGATTTACCACCATGTCGATCCGTAGGATTGGGGTGCCTCGAGGGATCTAGAGTTGTGGTTAGTGACGCCGGCATGGTGCCGGGGTTATCTACCCACCTTTGAATGTGCTTCGTGTCCCACGGTTTGTAGAGGTAGGTGACAAGAAGTGACAGCCTTGTCATCCAAAGTAATCCTCCACGTTCGGGCATGGCATAGGAGTCTAAAAGGCCGGAGTCGCGAGGCGGACCTCGCGTAAGACGGATCTCCCGATGATGCCTAGGCATTAGACGCTTGCTTGCGCTTGCATGATCTTGGATGTTAGGTAGAAGCTGCGCACTCATATGAATGTTGTATCATTAGGAGTAGTGGTCTCGCTAGTCTAGTTTAGCTTTCTCTAGGATTGCCTCTATCCCTTTTATTAGAGAATGCATTGCCTTGGTGTGTGTCACACTATCCTCAATTTATTGCTCCTAACCCCTGCATTGGAATGTGATTACTTCATCACTCTTTTGTAACACCATGAGCATGAGTACTCTTATCAACCATGTCTTCCTTTGGGAAAATATAAATACGATACCCTTGAATACTCTCGGGTGAAATGCTACAACGGGTTATCCGTCCGCTTGCGGATATTCATGACCCACCTTATAATACATATCTAGTACTTGTACTCGGATGTGGATTATTTGGTTAAATAGTGCAAGTGACTTAAACCCTTGGCTCTCCCGCGGTCACGTGTTTCTTTCCGCGTGACCTTAAGAGATGCCAACAGCGAGCGCGGGGGCACCGCGACCTGCGCAACGACCTCAACAGGCGCCGCCGCGAGGGGAGGACGCACGCGTCGAGCATCGAGCGCTCGCGCGAGCGGGGACGCGAGCGTGAGCGCACCTCCGCCCACAACCTCGACGGCCAGGAAGCGGAGACGTCCCCGGAGCGCCACCCCAAGCGCAAGAGAAGGGAGCTCGACCCCTCGTTCCTCGGGGCTGCGCGGCCCTCTCAAAGCGCCCGCGCGACGTCACGTGGCCCGGCAAGTTCCGCCCGGACCTTCCGGAAAGGTACGACGGCACCGCTCCCCCGACGAGTTCTTGCAGATCTACTCCACCGCCGTCAAAGCCGCCGGCGGCTCGGAGGACATCATGGCCAACTACTTCCATCCGGCCCTCAAGGACTCGGCTCGGTCATGGTTCATGAACCCGGCGCCGGAGTCTATCGGCTCCTGAAAGAGCCTCGTGCCGGAGTTCATGGCCAACTTCCAAGGAACGGCGAAGCGTCCGGGAAGCCGGATCGACTTGGACCGCATCGTCCGTAAGCCGGGCGAGACGCTGCGAGCGTTCATGCAGCGCTTCGGCCAAGTCCGCAACACCATCCCGCGCATCGACCCCTCCCGGGTGCTCTCCGCCTTCGCCACGGCGTCCGAGACAAGGATATCCCGGGCGAATCGGGCGTACACCAACCGGAGACGGTCACGGACCTCTTCCAACCGGGTACCTCCTCTCCCAAGTCCGGGGGCACCCTCTCCAAGAAGCGAGAAGAAGAACCTCGCGCGCAGGCGTAAAGCGGAAGAAGTGGCCGCGGCCGGAGGCCCGTCCCCGGGGGGCGCGACGCCCACCTCCCGCGGGTGCCGGCAAGTCGCCGGCTAAATCCCCGGGGACCTTCGCGTGCTACTTCCACCGCACCAACGACCACGACCAGTCGGAGTGCCGCTACATCCAGGCGAGCATCAAACGGCGCGACGAGCGGCGGGCGGCCGAGAAGGCCGAGAAGGAGAAGGAGGAGGAGAAAGAGGAAGTCGAGGCGTACCAAAGCGTGGACGACTCCATCGCCGTGATCAGCGGGGGCTCATCGAGCTTCGCGTCCAAAGGCGAGGCCAAGCGTTTCCGCCGCGAGGTCCTCGCAATCACCGAGGGCAAGGCCGCGGCTCCCCGCTCGAAGTGGGCGGACGTCCCCATCACCTTCGACAAGAGCGACATGGTGGGCCCGGACAACACCAAGGGGAAGATCCCCCTGGTCGTGTCGCCCACCATCCGCAACAAGAAGGTGGGGCGCACCCTCATCGACGGAGGCGCGAGCCTCAACCTCATCACCCCGAAAGTCTACGACTCTCCGCAGTGGGCGCGTGCCGAGCTGCAGCCCTCGCGTCCGTTCGTCGGCGTGCTCCCGGGTAGCTCCCGCCCCTTGGGTAGGATTGAGCTCCCGGTCACCTTCGGCACCCGGGATAATTTCCGCACGGAGAAGCTCCTCTTCGACGTCGCAGACATCGGTCTCCCCTACAACGCCATCATTGGGAGACCCGGCATCAACCAGCTTCATGGCTATCCCGCATCACGCATTCCTCACGCCGAAGATGCCGGGCCCGAAGGGTGTCATCGTGGAGAGGGCGGATGCCGTCAAGGCGATGGCTTGCCTCGAGGACATCTTCGCGGCCGAAATGGCAGCAGAGGAGGACACCGGCATGAAGAGTGCGCGCGACACCCCGGAGAAGCCCGCGGCGCAATCCGGCCCCAAGCGGGCAAAACTTTCGGCTCCTGGAGAGGTGTCTACCAAGAAGATCTCACTCGGGGGCTCGGAGGACAAGACCACCATCATCGGTGGTGACCTCGACCCGAAATAGGAACTCGCGCTCATCACCTTCCTACAAGCAAATAGCGACATCTTTGCCCGGCATCCTTCGGACATGCCGGGCATACCCGGGAGGGTGATTGAGCACCAACTCAAGGTCGACCCCGCCGCAAGACCCGTGGAAGCGGCGGGCGAGGCGCCAAGCCCCCGAGCGCGAGGACTTCATTCGGGCCGAAGTCAAGAGGCTACCGGAGGCCAAGTTCATCCGGGAAGTCACGCACCCGACGTGGCTCGCCAACCCGGTGGTCGTGCCCAAGAACAACGGCAAGATGCGGATGTGCGTGGACTACACCGACCTGAACAAGGCTTGCCCGAAGGACCCGTTTCCGTTGCCTCGGATAGATTCTCGTAGTAGACTCCACCGCAGGCTGCGACCTGCTTTGCATGTTGGATGCGTACTCCGGTACCACCAAATCTGTATGGCTAAGGAGGATGAGGAGAAGACTGCTTTTATGACTCCCGCAGGGAGCTTTTGTTACGTGAGCATGCCCTTCGGTCTCAAAAACGCAGGCCCCACGTTCCAACGAGCCATGCGCCTAACCCCGGACTCGCAAATCGGGAGGAACGTGGAGGCATATGTCGACGACTTGGTCATCAAGAGCCGCAAAGCACCGTCTCTCCCGTTCGACTTAGAGGAGACCTTCTCCAATCTGCGCCGCAACCGGGTGAAGCTCAACCCGGAGAAGTGCGTCTTCGGCGTACCGGCAGGGAAGCTACTCGGCTTCCTGGTCTCGCACCGCGGGATCGAAGCAAACCCCGAGAAAATCCGGGCCATCGAAGAAATCCGCCCTCCAAAGCGGTTCAAGGACGTGCAACGCCTAGCCGGGAGCATGGTGGCCCTTGGCCGATTCATTTCACGCCTAGGCGAACGTGCTCTCCCGCTGTTCAAGCCGATGAAGAGGACGGACAAATTCCGAGTGGACTCGGGAAGCCAATGAAGCCTTGCAAGACCTCGAAGCGCTATTTATCCTCTCGCGCCCGTTCTAGTCGCCCGGAACCGGGTGAACCACCGCTCCCGTACATAGCGGCCAACCCGCAGGTGGTCGGTGCGGCTCGGTGGTCGAGCGGCCGGAGCGGCGCCTCGCGGTTCTCGGCGAACCAGCAAGCGCGGGTGCCTTGGCGGCTCGGAGGCGGCGGGCCGGACGGACCCGGGGCTCCGCCCGCAACCAGCTCGCCGGCGCCGGAGCACCCGGGGGCTATAGACGCCCTCACTCACGACATGGCGCACGACGCAGCCGCTCCGGCCTGCCCGGGTGGGGCACCCGGGCGGTCCCTAGTGCAACGACTCCTGCGGACGGTGTGGCTCCCCGGCTTCACCCGGGGCTCCGGCTCCGACCTTATCGCATGATTTGGGCGAGCGGGGACCACGACCGGAAAGACAAGGATGGACGCGTTGATCCCACCCCACCCGGGGCTCCGGCTCCGACCACGTCTCGCATTATGGGCGGGGCGGGATCCGCTCCAACTACCCTCGACAACAGACATCGCGTCACCACCGCACCACCCGGAGCTCCGGCCCTGTCTCCCACGACGAGCGAGAGCGAGCTTCTAGAGTCCGAATCTCGCACCCGGCGCATTCAACGCCCGGTGTATTTCATCGCTGAAGTTCTGCGGGATGCCAAGACACGGTACCCACAGTACCGGAAGATGCTCTACACAGTACTTATCGCATCCCGGAAGTTACGGCACTACTTCCAAGGCCATCCCGTCCGGGTGGTAACTACGGCGCCGCTGGAAACAATACTCGCGCAACAGGGAAGCGACCGGGCGAGTGGCCAAGTGGGCCGTAGAGCCGGGGGAGTTCGACTTGTCCTTCCTCAAGCACACACATCATCAAGAGCCGGGCGCTAGCCGAGTTCATCGCCGAGTGGACGCCCACCCCGAGATCGAGCGGGAAGAGCTCAGCACCCGGTGCAGCGAGTACGACGCGCCCGGCGACCACCGGACGATGTTCTTCGACGGTTCCCTCACCCTCAACGGTGCGGGAGCAGGGTGCTGCTACCGTCACCAACCGGCGACGAGTTACGCTACGCGGTCCAGCTACACTTCCGGTGCACCAACAACATGGCAGAATACGAAGCCCTCCCGGCGGGGTTGCGGATCGCGGCCGACCACGGGGTCACGCGCCTCCTCGCCAAGGGAGACTCGCAACTTGTCGTCAACCAGGTATCCAAGGAGTACCAATGCAACGACCCGCGAGATGGCTGCATACCTCGCCGCGGTCGGCGGATGGAAAAGAAGTTCAACGGCCTCGAGGTGCTCCACGTACCTCGGAGCGACAATCACATTGCCGACGAGCTATCCCGGGTGGCCTCCACTCGAGCTTCAATCCCACCCGGGACGTTCATGGAGATCTTGACATCCCCTTCGGCCTCCGACGCCGACCGAGTTCCGGACAGCAACAACAAAGCGCGAGCGCACCCGCAGGATCTGCAGCATACGCAGAATAGCGAAGAAGCGCTTGCCGGCGAGCCGCAGGACGCCCGCCGGATGGACGACATCCTCGGGTACCTGCGTGACGACATCCTTCCGGAAGACGACACGGACGCGGAACGCCTAGCCCGCCAAGCCAAGCGATACGCCATCGTCGATGGCAGGCCGTACAAGCGCAGTGCCAATGGCGTTCCGCTAAAGTGCGTAAAGATGGAAGAAGGCAACGACATACTCGTTGAGATCCACGAGGGCGAGTGCGGCAGCCACCACGCTCCCCGCACGCCGGTCGGGAAAGCCTTTCGGCAGGGTTACTACCGGCCGACAGTCCTCCAGGACGCCACCAGGCTGGTGCAACAATGCAAGGCATGCCGGTTTCACGCCAGCGTACGCACCTGCCCGCTCAAGCCCTTCAAACAATTCCCTTATCCCGGCCGTTCGCGGTTTGGGGTCCGGACATTGTAGGGCCATTTCCGACCGCCCCGGGTGGGTACAGGTGGCTATATGTGGCCATCGACAAGTTCACGAAGTGGGTAGAAGCGGAGGCCGTGACAAAGATAGACCAAAACTCAGCGGTCAAATTCATGAAGAATGTCATTGCAAGATTCGGGGTGCCGCAGCGGATTATCACGGACAACGGGACCCAGCTCACGAGCCACGCATTCGCAGCATACTGCGACTCCCTCGGCACCCGGATCCGCTTTGCCTCAAGAGCCCACCCACAAAGCAACGGCCAAGTCGAACGCGCCAACGGAGAAATCCTCAAGGGTTTGAAAACAAGATCATTTGACCCGTTGAAGAGGAAAGGCTCCAAGTGGGTAACCGAGATCCAATCCGTGCTCCGGTCCCTGCGCACCACGGCGAGTCGAGCCACGGGCGAAACGCCTTTTTTCCTCGTATACGGTGCGGAGGCGGTGCTACCCACGGAGATCCGGTTCAATAGCCCCCGAGTCGCCGCGTTTGACGAAGCTGATCAAAGCACCCGGCGGCACGACGACGTTGACCTCCTCGAGGAGGCAAGACGGCGAGTACTATCGCGGAGCGCGAGGTACCTCCGGGGCTTGCGCCACTACCACCGGCGGCGCGTGCGTCCCCGGGAGTTGCAAACGGGAGACCTTGTCCTCCGACGGGCTCGGACGCGTGAAGGCAATGATAAGCTAACTCCCATGTGGGAAGGGCCCTTCCTTGTCACCGCCGTCACCCGCCCAGGATCCGTTCGTCTCGGAATCGGAGGACGGGTACCCGGAACCGAGCGCTTGGAACATTGAGCACCCGAAGAAATTCTACCCTTAGAATATTCTCGTAGCCAATGATCCCGGGTAGTACCCGAAGTCTCATCGCCACGGCCACGGCCGCCACGGCACTCGTATCGACATGTTTTAAATGAAAACAAGTGCTCGGCCGCTCCTTTTCCTACTTCTCGCAGGATCGCTCGTCGTGCATGTTTAAGACCTTGCTTTCAGCCGACGGGCAAGGAAGGTCCGTGACTTAGTCGGAAGCCGGAAGCCGCTTTGTCCGGTTGAGGCTCGAGCGCCGCGACTCGCGCTCTAAGCGCAACTACGAATCACCAAACGGCCTACGACTACACGACGCACGCGGACAATCGCACGTAACGTAAGGAACAACCGGTTTAAGCTTTTCATTGACACCGATAAGTTTGAACTTAAGTTTCTAACTTACACAGGACAACAGATTCATTACAAACAAAAAGGCACAGGCGCCGAGCAAGCCACGCGCAGGTGGAGGAAGCGGGCACTTAGCCCCGCTTGAAGCTTTCGGCAAAGGCACGGGCGACGGCGCGTGCCTGCTCCTTGGCCGCGGCGTGCTCACCCGCAGGGACGTCGCCATTCACCACGGCCGGGAGCGGGAACCCGGGCACCGGCACCGGCGCGTTCGCCAGCACCTCCTCCGAGCCGCGGCTATGGTTTGCCGCCCCTCCTCCTCCAGGACCTCCGCCACCCGGGTATTCAGGCTGCTCGGAGAGTCAACCACCCCCGCATGGCGAAGGCGTACCCAGTCGCGCCGCGGTCAAGGGGCTCGGGAAGACGAGGCGGACCCGCCGCGAACGATGCCGACGAAACCGCCCGGTGCACCTCGGCGGCGATCTCCGCCCGCGTCCGCGCCGCCGAGGCCAGCTCGTCGCCCGCTCGCTCGGCTCAATGCGCCGAAGCTCGGATTCCTCAGGCCGGGACCGCGCCTCCGCGAGCTGCCGCCGGAGGTCATCGCCATCGGCCGCGGCGGAAGAGCCGCGACCCGACTTCTTCAGCCGGGCCTCCAACCGCTCGACTCACCGGCGGTACTCGTCCCGGCTCTTCTCCATCGCTTTAAGCTTGACGGCGAAGGCCTTTTGGGCCCTCGCGAGAGTCTCCTCGCGGACGCGGTGCGCCAACCCGTCGGCGATGCCGCGGACCTGCTCCTCGGCCCGAGCGAGACGGGCCGCCTCCGTCTCCAAGGCTTCCTCTCGAACGGCGGCTTCGTTCTCGCGGCCGGACCTGCTCCTCCCGGGTAGCAAGGGCGCCCTCGCGTCCCCTAAGCGCCGCCTCCCGGGAGGCCAAGGAATCACCGACGTGCTGCACCTTCGCCTCGGCCGCTCCGACGGCCCGCTCCCGCTCGCCCGGCGCAGCCTCCCGAAGGGCAAGCGCGCCGGCACGCTCCTTCGGCCTCCTCCTCGCGAGCCGCCGCGGTCACCTCGCGACGGGTCACGGCCGCCTCGCGGAGGTCCATTTGGGCCTCCGCCTCCTCCAACTCGCGCGCCGCGGAGCTGCACGAGCACGCTCCTGCTCCAGGACGTCATGGAGACGGTTCATGCTTTCAGCCTCGCGGGCCTTGGCGTCACGCAGCTTCTCGCCGGCCCGGTCGCCGATGCCGGCAGCTTGGTCCAGCTCGTGCCGGACTTCCTCCATGTGACGCCGATATCGCTGCCGGGCCGGCTTCACGGCCGTCTCCGGGGCCCGCCGGGCCTCCGCCACCTCCGCCTCGCGCTCGGCCGGCGCGGCCTCCCGGTCCTCCAGGGACGCATCCGCCTCCTCCACGGCCGCCTTCATGGCAAGAAGCGACCGGGTGGCCTCCCCGAGCACATCGCCAATCTTGTGGCGACCTATGCCGCCCGAGCGACCCGAAGGTGACCCACTCCGGCCGCGTCCACCGCGCCCACGGCCCCTACCGGCGGCAGCGGTCGACGAAGTGTCTCCGCCGCCCACCGTTCCCGGCTCCGACCGAACGCGCGGCGGGGAGTCATTCCCCTCCAGCACTATAGGGCCGGCGGCGCCGGCACCCGGCCGTGGAGCGGAAGACCGTGGTGGGCGCCGGCAGCGTCGATCGGGAAAGCACCCGGCACGTCCCCAGCCGGAGGAGGTGACACCCGGCCAAGGTTAGCTCCGGCAGAGGCACCCGCGGCCTCCTCTCCGGCAGGGCGCCCGCAGCCTCCTCGCCGGCGAGGGCACCCGCGGCCTCCTCTTCGGTGGCACCTGCGTCCACCTCCGCGGGAGTGCCCGCGGCCCCTCTCCGGCGGCACCCGCGTCCACCTCCGTGGGACCGTCCGCGACCTCTTCCTCGGGGGCACCAGCGGCCACCTCTTCGGGGGCACCCGTTGCCCCTCCCGCGCCGTCCTCCGCTCCGGCCGCCGGAGCCGCACCGGCCGCCTTGGGGTTCAAAGGGACCAGGTCCGGGTCCGGTTCGATCCGGACAATCCCGCATACAAAGCAAATCGGAACACGTTTCGCAATCATCGACCTACGGTGAGTCGAAGCGCAGCACACCGGGCACGCAGCTTAAGTAAAAAATAGAGGGAAGCTTCCTACTCGTCGCGCGTCCACCCGGTCGCTTGCGCCGGTGCGGCTGCAGGGGACTCCTCCGGTGGAGCGGCCCCGTCACTCGGCGCCGGCGAAGCTCGCCGGGCCCGCTTCCGGGGAAGGCAGGCGGGCCCGGAGGAGTCGGAGGAGGGGGCGACGGAGATCTTTTCCCTTGCCCTTGTCCCGCGCGCTCGGAGCAGGCCTCGCAGCGCCGGGGATACCACCCGAGCACCGGAGGCACCCCCGGGGCGGCCGTCACGCCCGGGTCGGAGGAAGGCGTGACTCCGGGTACCCGGAGACCAGGAGTGGGAGCCGGGACCGGGTCAAGAAACCCGAGCGGCCCCGGTCGGGGCATGCTCGTCGAGGACGGCGCGCTTGTTCGCCGACCGATGAAGGGGCTCGGCACCTTCCGGGTACGCGAAGGAGGCGGCCCACTTCTTCCCGGTCGAGTGGAGTAGGCGAACCGCTCGCGGCCTCGGGCAGGTCCGAGCCCGCCCCCGTGCGAGTGCGGCCGGCGAAGTTGAAGTCCCGGTACATACACGACGGGACCGATCTCCGGCGAAGGGCGTGATGTTGCGCTCGAGGAAGTCGTGCACCACCCCGCGCGAAGTCAGGCCGGCCGCGACGAGCGCCGCGATCCGGTCGACCACCGGCATCATGCCCTCGGGAAGGCGGGGCACGGCGTCCCGGACGGCCAAATGTTGGGCCGGGACCGGCGGGACGCGGAGGCGACGGAGGTCCTTCTCGTACGGTACCACGAACCGGGCCCTCTTCCACGCCTCCACCTTGCTGCTAGGTGAGTACTCTATGTACCCGCTGTCGGGCCGGGCGGTCGGCCGGACGCATCCGATCACCTCCGAGACGTTGGTAAGCGTCATCTTGAAGTAGCGTTGGAATATGGGGAAGCACGGCTGCACCCCCACGAATCCTTCGCACAAATGGGCGAACACGGCCAGCGCCGCAACCGCATTCGGCGTGAGGTGCGCCATGCGGATCCCATACGCCCGGAGCACCTCCAGGAAGAAATCGGAGAAGGCGGGGGAACGAGCGCCGGCGACGACGAAGGACACGAAGTGGAGGATCTCCAGCCCTCCGGTCGACGGCGGCAAAGGCCCCCAACGCGAACGGCCCTATCACCGTCCACCGGCAGGAAGGGCGAAAGCCGCGACATGTCGACCCTAGCGTCGGGCAACTGCGCCGTTGGCGGGACGTCCGCCGACGGCGAGCGCGTGCGCGAACCGCCGCGGCGGGGGAGAACCTTCCGCGGGCCATCTTGGCGGCGAGGGCGACGGCGACGAAAGCGGTGGCGCGGATCGGCGGAGAAGAAGGCGAAGGGAGCGCGGCAGCAGGAAAGAAGTTGAGAAGACGGAAGGCGAAGGGCGAAGTGGAAGACGTGTCGTGGGCAACCGGCCACCCCCTACTTGAGCGCGGACGCCGGGTGGGCCCGCCACACGCGAACCGAAGCGATGCGACGCCTCGGGGCGTCGTGCCCCGGCAGCCCAAGCGGCTCTGTTCCTTGAGAGCCACACTCCTAAGCAACCCAAACGGCACCGGGCACCGACGGGTGGCCCCAATCCTCGCTCCGACCCCGCGGGTCGGCGACCGGGCCGGGGCTCCTGTCGGTGTAGGGGGATCGGGGGTCCCCTAACCGCGCGTGGGCTGCTTCCGGCCCACGAACGAAGACGGAGGCCGCAGGGCGGGGAAGCCCACGAAGCCATGAAGTCCACCGGGCCCACGAAAGTCGGAGGAGCGGGAGCGTCGGGGAAGAACGAAGCTTCGCAGGAGTTTCCTCCGACGCTCCAACCACCCGGAGTTAATGCGGCACTCGAGTGCTTGTGGCGACGCCGCAGCCCGACAGGACGTGCGCGCGTCTTCCCCGTGCGCCGCGTCTCGGGAAGTCGCGCGGCTACGGTGCCGGGAGTGCTCTCGACCAATAGGGTGGAAGAGATTCGGAACACGAACCAAGGAGAAGAGATCGCAACGGATTTAGTCGGGATCATGTCGGGATATCTCAGGGAGGACCGGACCCCCGCCGGGTGTCCGGGTACCCCCGGTACTTGTACGAGTGCTCTTCTCCTTATCCTATAAAAGGAGGAGAGACTCCAGTGTAAAGACAAGGACATCCGGAAATACACATACGAGCAGGACGTAGGGCATTACGCACCCAGTGCGGCCCGAACTCGGATAACTCTCGGTGTTCTTACTCACCTCAATCATCTACGCCAACGCGCGAGCAAATCCGTTCTTCCCCGAACCTATCCCGAGGGAGCCTTGACAGGCCCCCATTTGGAGGTGTACTCACACACCGACGGTAGCGGTCAAGGTAAATGATGATATTGGGCAATACTTCCAAACCGAGAAAGGTCTAAGACAAGGTGACCCATTATCGCCCATCTTGTTTAACTTAGTTGCAGATATGTTAGCTACGCTAATTGAAAGAGCTAAGTTAAATGGATCCTTCAATGGGGTAGTACCACATTTGGTAGAGGATGGGCTCTCTATGCTACAATATGCTGATGACACCATACTTGTTTATGGAACATAATCTCATGCACGCAAAGGAACTTAAACTAGTATTAAGTGCCTTTGAGGAATTGTCCGGTCTAAAGATAAACTTCCACAAGAGTGAACTTTTTGCTATGGGAAAGCGAAAGATGTAGAGCATGATTATGTAAGGATTTTTGGGTGCAAGGGAGGTAATTTCCCTTACAAGTACCTTGGAATCCCGATGAACCATAGACGACTCTCAAACAAAGATTGGCTTATCATAGAAGAAAAGTTCCAGAAAAAGCTTAGTAGGCTGGAAAGGAAAACTCATGTCGGTTGGTGGAAGATTAATTCTAATTAATTCTATTCTTACTAGCTTAGCAATGTATATGCTTTCCTTCTTTGAAATTCCTAGAGGAGTTCTTCAAAAGTTGGACTGCTATAGGTCACGCTTCTTTTGGCAAAGTGATGATCACAAAAAGAAGTATAGGTTGACTCGGTGGAGTGTAATTTGTCAACCAAAGGAATACGGAGGTTTAGGGGTACAAAACCTAGACATCCAAAATAAATGTCTCCTAAGTAAATGGTTGTTTAAATTACTTAATGAGGAAGGAATGTGGCAAACACTTCTAAGAAGGAAATATTTGTCACATAAGACTTTGTCACAAGTTAAAAAGCAACCTAGAGACTCACATTTTTGGGGAGGTCTCATGAAAGTCAAAGATATATTCTTTGAAGGAGGTTCTTTTATCGTACAAAGCGGAACCCAAGTCCGGTTTTGGGAGGACACATGGCTAGGAAACCAGCCGCTAGGATTGAAATTCCCGGCCCTGTATAATCTCGTAAGAAAGAAGAATGCTACGAGTGGCTAGTGTACTAGCGACAAGACCATTGAATGTTTCATTTAGACGGGCTTTGGTAAATGAAAATCTGAAATCTTGGTACAAGGTTGTTGCATCTGTAGCTTTTATTGAGCTAAATAACAATAATGATAGCTTTATATGGGATTTAAACAAGAATGGTTCCTTCACAGTCAAATCAATGTATTTGGCATTAATTCAACAAGGTGTGGTTTCTTGCAAAAGCCCCATTTGGACGATCAAAGTTCCTTTGAAAATTAAAGTTTTCTTGTGGTTCTTGAATAAAGGAGCAACCTTAACCAAAGATAACCTTGCAAAGAGAATGTGGCAAGGTGATATTAAATGTTGTTTTTGTAGTTCACTTGAAACAATACAACACTTATTTTTTGACTGTCATATGGCTAGATTTTTATGGAACACCGTGCATCTAACCTTTGGAATTCAACCACCTCTAAGTGTTTCACATATGTTTGGATCTTGGCTTCAAGGTGTAATACCTAAAACCAAAAAACAGATTTTAGTGGGTGCCTCGGCTCTATGTTGGGCTATGTGGTTGAATAGAAATGATAGGGTGTTCAACAAAACTAATTCTAGCTCTTTTATACAGGTAATTTTCAGGGCAACGCATTGGATCCGGTGGTGGTCCTTGCTTCATAAAGAAGAAGACCAAGCTAAGCTTAAAGTCGGATGCCGGCTTTGGGAGACTGTTATCATGCATGTGTTTGCCAAGTTTGGATGGAACTTCCGTCATAGGATTGAAGGCTAGGCCTCCTTTTATCTCTTTATTTGCTACCTTCAGTCTTTGTATCGAGACTTCTGATTGTAGTTGTGTCATGTCGGGTGTGGGAGTCTTTGTACTCGTCTGTAAACTTTGGCTATGTGCATCTTTATGATGCAGAGGCCGGAACTTCGTTTCATTATCTAAAAAAAGATGAAAAGATGAGTTCGGAGTCGGAAGATGAAGACTTGCAGTTTAGCAAGTATCGCGAACGCTGGGTCAATATATGGGGGCATCTCAGCGATTTCGAGAAGACCAGTGAGTTCTCGATTGCTTCCGTTCCATAACTAGGGTCTGCTTTGGTTGATTAATTCTCTCTATCTCTGTTCTTGCTATTTTAACTTTGATACGATTTAATTCCACTGCATCTGGATCGATTGGACAATGGGCATCCTAGTCACTTAAAGGAAATTGTGTTTCCATTCCAAAAGAAGATAGTATTGCTAATTTGCTACTATACTCTGTTATTTTTTAATCCTCCTATAGATGAATTAGGATCTGTAAGATTGTCTAATGTGTTCAGATGTTTCACAACATGCTAAGTATTAGTATCATTTTTCTTGCTATTTTTACTGTTGCTGCAATCGGACTCATCTGAAATCTACTGAATTATTTACAGCTCACACTCCTATGCGTTTCACTGATAACCATGCTATTTTTACTTTGATTCGATTTAATTCCTCTGCAACCGTTCCATTATCTGCATCTGGATCGATTGGACACCCTAGTCACTTCAAGGAATTTGTGTGTTTCCATTACTAGAAGAAAATATTGCTACTGTATTCTGTTATTTTTTCTAATCCTCTTAGTGAATAGATGTAATAGGATCCGTAAGATTTGTCTAATATGTTCAGATGTGGTTTCACAGCATGGTAAGTATTATCATTTTCTTCTATTTTTACTGTTGCTGCAATCTGACTCATCTGTAATCCACTGAATTATTTGCAGCATGCACAGGTATGCTTTCCAAAGATAACGGCAACCCTTCCAAGTGCTATGATCCCTTCCCTTGCACTACTGTACAAGTCTTTTCAGCAAAGATTGCAAAGATAAATGAGGGCTTGCAATTTCCTCTCAGCGTGTATGGTGTGATTGCTGCATGTGACTGTGCTGACCGGAGGCGCAACAATATCTTCAGCCGTGAAAGGGATAACTGCCAAACCATCACAGAAGAGGTTATTGTGTTCTCATCGTTTTTATTATTGTTGCTTTGGTATTGATGATCGCAGCTTATATAATTCTGCCTGTTTTCTCTTGTACCCCTTGAACCCCTAGTTGTTATGAACTTCCCTAGCATCCAAGTTAAAATACCCTGTTTTTTTTCTATCAACAAAATACCCTGGTTTGTTGTACCTTCTTTAGCCTTATGGACATCACAACGGTTACAAGTGGGTATATAACTTTTCTGCCCTTTTGCTGACCTGGTAATCATGTGAAGGATAAAATCTATGAATTTTTACATAAGCCTTTCATAACGTATATAGGACTATTTTAGAATTTCACTCATATTTCAATGATTGCAGTGTACAGTCATAGACAGGAAATAGTTTGCGATAGTGATGCCAGGTCAGACTTCGTATACTTTAAATGTGCCCTTGAGGAACTATTTTTGGTAATTGGATAAGATCTATGAATTTTTACGTAAGCCTTTCAGAATGTATGTAGGTCTATTTTATAATTTCATTCGTACATTAATGATTGCAGAGATTGCATATACATGTACAATCAGGCTATCTCCAACGATGGAGGCCATCTAAAACCTATAATGAGCATGAACAATAGCAGTTGAGGGTGAGAAGGTACTCACCCAAAGCGACCATCTCGAACGGAAGACCGAAATAGGGGATATGGCCACCGGCGCGGGCAGCAGGCCGGTGGGATGTGGCGGCGGGGAAGGAGCACGAGTGTGTTGCTGCGGCGGCCGGTGGATGCGGCGACGACGGCCTTGGATGCGGCGGCGGTGGCCCTGGATGCGGATGCTGAAAGTGCATCTAGGCCCCTCATTTTATTTTGGATGATTGATATCAATACAATTAAATTTGGAACTAATGCTTTCATGAGAATGTGTGTAGTGAATATCCAAAGCACATGAAAGTCTAGCAAGCACAATCAAAAAGGAGAAAAGAATTGCAAAATGAAATAAATGGAGAATTTGGAAAAGTCCTATCTCAAAGCTTGTGCCTCGCTTTATTTCTTTGCTTTGAGTCATAGGGATGCCGTACTATAAAGAGGGATGCAAATCACAAACGTGGCTAAGAATGGAGATGCTCACAAACTCAAGAAATCCCCTCCAAACCCATTCTTTCGAACCCATCGGAAGCTCCGATGTGGTACCGGAAGTTCCGGTAGGCTTACGAGAGAGTTTTGCTCTCGGGTAAGGCCATACCGGAAGTTCCGGTCCCTGGTACCGGAAGTTCCGGTAGGCTTACGAGAGAGGTTTGGTCTCGGGTAAGGCCATACCGGAAGTTTCGGTCCCTGGTACCGGAAGTTCCGGTAGGCTTACAGAAAGTTTAGCTCTCGGGTAAGGCCATACCGGAAGTTCCGGTCCCCGGTATCGGAAGTTCCGGTAGGCTAACAGAGATCTTTGAGCTCTCCGGAATGCCATACCGGAAGTTCCGATACGGCACCGGAAGCTCCGGTGCGGTCCAATTTTTCCAACCCTAAACCCACGTACCGGAAGCTCCGGTACTCCACCGGAAGTTCCGGTGCGGGCCGAAAGTCCGGATCTAACCCTAATTCGAACCATACCGGAAGTTCCGATACGCTATCGGAAGTTCCGGTGCGGGATTTTCAGACAGGCCAACGGCTCTTTTTGGGCTGTGGTATATAAGCCACACCCCCTCTCCATTCACTCTCTCTTGCAACAACTCCGAACCAATACACACTTGAGCTTCACTCCATCTACTCCAAATCCTCTCCAAAAGCAAAAATTCCATCCTTGAGCTAGGATTTGAGTGAGAGACTTTGAGCAAGTGTTTGAGAGACTTGATTCCATTCTTGAGCATCTTCACTCCCGTCAAGCTTGTGATTTGGATTTGTTACTCTTGGAGCTTTGAGCTCCTAGACGGCTAGGCGTGCTCGTGAGCTCCCAACTTGTGTGGTGACGCCGAGAAGTTTGTATTGCCCGTCCCGGAAGGGACATTGATAGTGGAAAACTCAAGCTCAACCTTGGTGGTGACTTGAGGGAGAAATAGGGTTGAGAAAAACCCGGTCCTTGGTGGACTTTCTCAACGGAGACGTAGAGTCCTTGGTGGGCTTGAACTTCGGTGAAAAATCCGTGTCTCTTGTGCTCTCTCCCTTTTACTTACGCGTTGTTGTTTAATTACTAGGTTGCTTGTTAGTTTTCCGTTGTGCCTTTAAATTTCTAGAATTGCATAGGGTTGTTCCTTCCGTTCTTGCAAACACTAGAATTGTGTAGGGTTTAATTCCGCATTTATCACCCTGCACCGGAAGTTCCGGTACCCTACCGGAAGTTCCGGTATTTGACGTTTTCGTTTTAGTGTTGTTTCGCGAGAAAATTTTAGGTTCGCCTATTCACCCCCCTCTAGGCAACTTTCATTTGGTATCGGAGCGGGTATCTTCGTTGAAGCCTCACCGCTTGAAGATCAAAGATGGCAAATGAGAAAGAGGCAACGGGTAGTGGTGAAGCACCACCTAAGGTAGCCGGTGAAAGGGGTCATGAGACCGCACCGGGGATGTCGAGAGATGGAAATGGAAAAGGGGTCGCCCGGGGTGGAGATGTACCTAGTGCTTTGCCGATAAGTTACAACAAAACGCCATACACCTATGGTGACGGAAGAGATGAACACATTGGACCCGGCTCAGGAAGACTACCGTATTTTGATGGTCAATACTTCGATCATTGGAAAACAAAGATGTTGCTACACTTGGACTCAATGCATCAAAATGTAAGAAATGTGACTCAACATGGTTTCTTGTGGGAATGTAGAAGCAAGCCAACCGCACAAGACTTGTTCAATGTTAGGTGCAATGTGGCGGCGGCTAGTGCTCTCGTATCCGCGCTTAGTCCCGCCGAGTATGAGAAGATAACCGGAATGGAGGATGCCCATCAAATTTGGTTGAAACTTGAATTGGTTCATGAGGGCATTGATAGTGTGAAGGAGTCTAAGCTAGAAGGGCTTAGAGAAGATTTTAACTACTTTGTCATGAGGTAGGATGAAGGGCCAAGGGAAGCCCATGATAGGATGATGAGGATAGTGAACATGAGAAGAGCACTTGGAGAAAAGGTGTTAGACTTGGATGTGAATAGAAGGTTGCTACAAGCCTTGCAAGCATGGGATGCCAACATAGTATCCAACATAAGGGACAAAGATGGCTTTAGATACTTCACCACCGATGAAGTGATTGGAAAGGTGCTTTCCCAAAAACAGCAAATTGACCAAGGGAATAGAATCAATGCTTTGCTTAAGGACAAGGAAAAGGCTAGTGGGAGCAAGAATGATTTGGCTCTTAATGCCGAACAAGAAAAGAAAAGGAAGGTGGTTGAGGAAAGTGATGATGATAGCGATGATGAAATGGCTCTCTTTGTGAAAAGATTCAATAAGCTTATGTCAAAAAGGAGCTCCAAGAAAAATGACCAAGACAAGAGCAAATTGAGGAAGTCCAAGAACAAGTGCTATATTTGTGGAGACAAAGGTCACTTCATGGCGGAGTGTCCAGGAGAACTACAAGAACAAGCAAAACAAGAAGGGGGACAAGAAATACAAGAAGCATAGAAAGTACCGTCGGGGTGAAGCACACATCGGACAAGAATGGAACTCCGATGGATCATCTTCCTCCTCCGAGTCGGAATCCGATGAAGAGAAGGGAGGCATTGCATCACTTGCTATTGGGCTAACACCGACCAACTCCTCCTTGTTTGGAAGCTTGACCGATGATGAAGATGACACCGGACACAAGTGCATGATGGCTAAAGGCTCTAAGGTAAATGCTAATGGAAGCTCTCAAATTCCTAACATGTTTGATTTGCTGGACATCATTGAGCAGGAAAAGGAGACCAATGAGAGGCAAGAGGAGCTTCTTGAGAAACAAGAGGAAATGCTTGTTCAAGAGAAGCAAAGGGCGCTTGAACTTGAAAAGCTCCTAGAAGTTGAGAGGAAGAAGAATGAGGACTTGGTAAAGTCTCTCAAAGTGGTTGAAGAAAATAGTGAGACACTTAAAGTCACAAATGTGTCATTTCAAGAGAAGTGTGATGACTTGCAAAAGGATCACAATTCTCTCAAAGTGCAATTTGAGGAAATTAAGTGTAACACTACTTCCTCTCAATCTTCGTCTTGCCCCCTATCTAGCAATGAATGTATTAGGTGCAACAAGATTGATGTTGAAGCTTGTACAAGAAACATCAAGACCATTGGAGACTTGAAGAAGCAAGTGCAAGAACTTCAACAACAAGCACAAAAGAAGATGAAGGCCATTGATGATGCCAAGGCCGAGTATGCAAGGGGTGCATACACCAATGTGAGACGATCACATGTCAAGGATGGCATTGGATACAAACAAGGTGACAAGCATAATGCAAGAATCAACAAGAACGGCACCGAATTCATCAAGTTCACCAAAGAGGGTGAACATCAAAAGAAGCAAGTCAAGAGGGAGAAGCAAATCAAGAACACTAACAAATCTTCTCTTATTTGTGATTTGCGTACTAACATGCCTAACCCCTCTTGTGCTCTCTTTTATGATTTTAATGCGACCTATGTGCTAATGAGAAACAAGCATGGTCGTGTCTATGCAAAATATGTTGGGCCACGCAACAAAGCCCACAAATCTTGTGTGTGGGTGCCCAAGACACTTGTTACTAATGTGAGAGGACCCAAGCAAATTTGGGTACCTAAAAACAAAGCATAAATTGTTTTGTAGGAATACTCCTCCGGTGGTTCATCATGGGTGGTCGATAGTGGATGCACCAATCATATGATCGGAGACAAGAAAATGTTCGAATCCTTTGAGCCAAGCAAAGAAAGAAATGAGTACATCACCTTTGGAGACAACGGAAAAGGCTATGTGTTGGGTTATGGTAACATTCCTTTAACTTTTCCGCATTCTCTTTCGAAGGTTATGCTTGTGGATAACGTTGCCTTCAATTTGTTGTCTATCTCACAACTTTGTGGAATGGGATACAATTGCTTGTTCAACGACAAGGGTGTGATTGTCTCAAGGAGAAGTGATGGCTCGATTGCTTTTGAGGGTGTGCTCAAAGGGAAGCTTTATGTTGTGGATTTCACTGCGGATAAAGCAAAACTTGACACATGCTTGGTTGCAAAGTCCGACATGGGATGGTTGTGGCATAGACGACTAGCCCATGTCGGTATGAGAAATCTTCACAAACTCCAAAAGGGCGGTCACATTCTTGGACTAACGGATGTTTGTTTTGAGAAAAATAAAATTTGCGAGTGCATGTCAAGCCGGAAAACAAGTTGGAGCACTACACCCATCCAAGAACATAGTGACAACCACAAGGCCGTTGGAGATGCTTCACATGGACCTCTTCGGTCCCATTGCCTACATTAGCATCGGCGGTAACAAATATGGACTTGTTATTGTTGATGATTATTCTCGCTTCACGTGGGTATTCTTCTTGTGTGATAAAGGTGAAGTAAAGGATGTACTCAATACATTCTTAAAAAGAGCACAAAATGAATTTGAAGTGAAGATCAAGGCCATAAGGAGTGACAATGGTACCGAGTTCAAGAACACTCAAGTTGAAGAGTACCTTGATGAGGAGGGCATCAAGCATGAGTTTTCGGCACCCTACACACCTCAACAAAATGGGGTGGCCGAAAGAAAGAACCGCACACTCATAGAGATGGCAAGAACCATGCTTGATGAATACAAGACCTCCGATCGTTTTTGGGCCGAAGCAATCAACACCGCATGTCATGCCTCAAACCGGTTGTATCTTCATCGACTCTTGAGGAAAACACCATCCGAGCTACTAACCGGTAAAAAGCCTAACATCTCGTACTTTCGAGTTTTTGGGAGCAAATGCTTCATGCTCAACAAGAAACCCAAGACTTCAAAGTTCTCCTCTAAGGTTGATAAAGGTTTCTTACTTGGGTATGGTTCAAATTGTCACGCCTATCGTGTCTTCAATAAAACCACCGGTTGTGTTGAAGTTTCACGGGATGTGACGTTTGATGAATCTAACGGCTCTCAAGGGGAGCAAGTTGTTATCAATAATGCAGATGTTGAGGCTCCTAGGCAAGCAATCAAAAGAATGGCACTTGGTGATGTGAGACCGCAAGAACCACAAAGTAATCAAGATCAACCTCCTCCCTCAAGTCAAGACCAACAATGCACTAATCATGATCAAGTGAATCAAGATCAAGAAGTTGGTAATGAAGATCATGCTCAAGCACAAGATGATGAACTCACGTCGCATGATCAAGAGGTTGAACAAGACGGCGGTCAAACAAGCTCACATCCACCACACCCAAGAGTGCACCAAAGTGTGCAACGTGATCACCCCGTGGAACAAATCCTTGGAGACATAGAAAAGGGGGTAATCACTCGTTCTTGTGTTTGCAATTTTTGTGAACATTACTCTTTTGTCTCTTCTTTGGAGCCATTTAGAGTAGAAGAAGCACTCGAGGACTCGGATTGGGTGATGGCCATGCAAGAAGAATTGAACAACTTCACAAGAAATGAAGTTTGGACTTTAGAAGAAAGACCAAGAAGCAAGAATGTTGTGGGCACCAAGTGGGTGTTCCGCAATAAGCAAAATGAAGACGGCGTTGTAACGAGGAACAAAGCAAGATTGGTGGCAAAAGGATATTCACAAGTAGAAGGATTGGACTTTGATGAAACCTATGCCCCCGTGGCAAGACTTGAATCAATAAGAATACTACTTGCCTTTGCCACTCACCACAACTTCAAGTTGTACCAAATGGACGTGAAGAGTGCATTCCTAAACGGGCCAATCAAGGAAGAAGTATACGTGGAGCAACCACCGGGCTTTGAAGACCCCAAGTATCCTAATCACCTATATAAACTCCATAAGGCGCTCTATGGGCTTAAGCAAGCACCAAGAGCATGGTATGAATGCCTTAGGGATTTCCTTTTGAAAAAGGGCTTTGAAATGGGTAAGGCCGATACAACCCTCTTCACAAAGCATTTTGATCATGATATATTTGTCCGCTAAATTTATGTCGATGACATAATATTTGGTTCTACTAACCAAATGTTTTGTGATGATTGTAGCAAGATAATGACCAAGAGGTTCGAGATGTCTATGATGGGTGAGTTGACATTCTTTCTAGGATTTCAAGTCAAGCAACTAAAGGAGGGCACCTTCCTATGTCAAGCCAAGTACACTCAAGATATATTGAAGAAGTTTGACGAGGGACAAGGCAAAGCCCGCCAAGACGCCCATGGCAACAAATGGCCATCTTGACCTCACCAAGAAAGACAAGCCGGTTGATCAAAAGGTTTTTCGCTCTATGATCGGCTCTTTGCTTTACCTTTGTGCATATAGGCCCGATATCATGCTTAGTGTGTGTATGTGTGCACGCTTCCAAGCCGCTCCTATGGAGTGCCACATGGTGGCCGTTAAAAGAATCTTGAGATACTTAGTGCACACACCCAACCTAGGGCTTTGGTACCCCAAGGGTTCAAAGTTCAACCTTATAGGCTATTCCGATGCGGATTACGTCGGGGACAAAGTGGATAGAAAGAGTACCTTCGGGACTTGCCAATTCTTGGGTAGGTCCCTAGTGTCAAGGTCATCCAAGAAACAAAATTCCGTTGCACTTTCCACGGCCGAAGCGGAGTATGTGGCAGCCGGTAGTTGTTGTGCACAACTATTGTGGATGCGACAAACTCTAAGGGACTACGATTACAAGTTGAACCGTGTTCCTCTCCTATGTGACAATGAGAGTGCCATAAAGCTAGCTTATAACCCCGTTGAGCATTCGCGCACAAAACATATAGATATCCGCCATCATTTCTTGAGAGATCATTCTATAAAAGGGGATATTGAGGTGAGCCATGTGAAAACCGAAAATCAATTAGCCGACATTTTCACCAAGCCCTTAGATGAAAGCCGGTTTTGCTATCTAAGGAGTGAGCTAAATATTCTTGACTCTAGCAACGTGGTGTAAAAGCGTGCACATTTGCTTGTTGCTTTATTCGTTTTGGATCTTAAGATGAAATGCATGCTTTCGAAAATTAAGTAAGTTTTTTTAAAGCCTTTATCTTGGTTCTTGACCAATAGGTCAAATCTTGTCAAAATGTGATCATAGCTTTGTTTGTTGATTGTATACTGATCACATGATGTCAAGATGTCCCACTAGTCCATCAAAATTATTTTTGAAAACTCTCCCCAAAACTTCAACTCCTCCTCTCTGTTTTCCCCCTTACCGGAAGTTCCGGTAGGGTACCGGAAGTTCCGGTACGGGAGCTGGGGCTCGGCGTTTATTTCCCGGTCGGAAGTTCCGGTAGTGGACCGGAGGTTCCGACTGGAGGTCGGAACGGAGGAGTTTTCCTCTCGATCGGAAGTTCCGGTACCCGTGCCGGATGCTCCGACCGGGAGCTCACCCTCGGGTGTCATGCCCACACCGGAAGTTCCGGTACTCCACCGGAAGTTCCGGTGCGGGTCGTTGACCTAGGGTTTGAGCCCGCACCGGAAGTTCCGGTAGGCTACCGGAAGTTCCGGTGCGGGGCGGCAGTATAAATAGGGGAGCCCGTCCCCTTGAAAGGGACGGCTCCCATTTGAAAAAGACTCCTCCTTTTTCCTCCTCTCTCTTCGGATCTCCATCAACCGGAAGCTCCTCTCAACTTCCGGCGACGGTCTACTGACAAGAATCTCCAAGCTTCTTCCTCTGGTCTTCTCCAAGCACCTAGCTAGAGGAGAAGGTATACCTTCATTGCCTTCACTTCTAGATCTAGGCTTAAATCCTTGAATCCCTAGGAATATTTGATGCTTAGATGTTACTCTAGCGAGTTCTAGAACACTAGCATGCTTCTAGGAAGTAATTCCTTTGGCTAGATGTGATTTTTCGCCTTGCTAGGGTTAGGGTTGACCCCTACCGGAAGTTACGGTAGGATACCGGAAGTTACGGTATGGGTCAGCCCACGACAGATATGGAACCCGTCGGAGGTTCCGGTACCGGGAGTACCGAAGGTTCCGGTACCTTGTACCGGAAGTTCCGACAGGGGCCTATCCTGTTAGTATCCTCCTAGCATCTCAATATTCCCACACCGTGTATGTTGCTCCTTACACATGTTTTCCTCTCTGTTAGATGACTCGTGGCGGGAAGCGGACGGTGACCAAGCGACCAGCACCCGCTCAAGGTCATGATGACTCGGACTCGGACTCGGACTTCGACGTGCCGAATCCACGCCGTGTCAAGAGGCGAGGCCACGGGAACCGGTCATCGGTCTTCCTCCCGTGGTCTTGGCCCGGCAAGGGCAAGGGTCTTGGAAGAGGCAAAGGAAAGAGCACTGCTAGGAGACCTCCTCCCACTCCCGCGTCGGATGATGAAGAAGAAAGTGAGGAGGAGGCTGGAAATGTGGGCGGGGATGAGTGGTTTCTCCCCATTGCCCGCAACTTGCGGGAGCACTACAAGTATGAGCCGAGGTCATCGGTTGTGAGTGGCGGTGCAGGCTATAATGTGCCTTTCTACGAGAGATGAGGTGCGAAGTATAGGAGCAAGTGCCCGTGGCTCAAGGCTAAGGAAAGGGGTGTGGAGGACATTCGCTTTTGGGACCACACCCAGTGCGAGTGGTACAAGGAGGTCCTCAAGTTGAAGAAGAAGACTCATGAGATGAAGTGGATCGGGTGGGATCTGGATGGATCGTCAAAATGATCCCGTCTTTGCTCAAATCAAGGCTGAGTGTGCTAGGAGGGATTTGGTGGAGATTATGGGGCTTGAGCATGGGTGGAACACGAAGCTGGTGGTTCGGTTCTATGCCACTCTTTGGCTTGAGTTCGATGATGACTCCCAGGAGGACTCCATCATGGACTGGACGCTTGATGGAAACCGGTTCCAAGTCACATATGCTTGAGTTTGCACTGATTCTCGGATTTGGCCATGACGACGCTATGAAGAACAAATGTGAACATGTTTGATCCTCCGGATGATGCAGCTTTGGAGTTCATGTATGACAGCCGCTACGCTCACCCCAAGACGATGATCATTGGGACACACTTCGGGCTGCACCCCTACTACCGTGTTACGAACAATATGTTCGGATGGACTTTAGATCCTAAGATAGGGGATGCATCTTCTTTGCTTGGCAGAATCCAAGACTTTACTTTGTGCCATGCGTCCGGGAGCTGAGCCGTTTTGTGTTTTTGAGCACATTTGGACTTCCATCATCAACCATTCTTACACTCATAAGGCGAGCCTTCCCTTCGCTCCCTTTATTATGAAGATGATGGAGACCGTCACTCGGTATGCATTTTGTACATGATAAGGATCACCCCGGACTTCGTCCCAAGAGGTTCCAGCTCTTACCCTCTCCTCGGGGATCACCGGTGCGACGGAGGCTCCTCCACCACCAGCTCCGCAGGCCGGCGATGCTCCACCTACTTCTTCTCGCCGGACTCGCAGCAAATCCGGATTCATCAGCTCGGTCCTCAAGTCTATCTTTTGCATGTGCAAGGCCAATAGTGAGGACATCTATGAGATGAGGATGGAGCAGCGGCGCATCAATGAAGGATATCACCGATATCTCTCTCACCTAGCTCAGCAGCAGCAGCAGCCACCACCTCCTCCCTTGGACCTTGCACCGATAGTACCTCGGCGGTGGGAGGACCCTTGGGCTCCATATCGGTAGGCCGCGGGAGTGGCAGCACGAGCAGCACGAGCAGCAGCTCGGGGTGTGGAGGGCAGCGGCACCAAGAGTGGAGAGGATGACAGCGCCGAGGATGTTCCGACCGCCTCCGCTCCCCGCTCGAGCACTCGGATCCCGCTCCATGAGAAGGGCAAGGGAGTGGCACGCCCACGGATGAGGAAGAAAGCGATGAAGAGGACGGCGACGACGACGACGATGACGACGAGTGATCCTCTCTTGGGCGTTCTAGTTCTTTTCTCCTTTTTGGTGATATGTTGCCAAAGGGGAGAAGAAATTTCTATCTATTTATCTTTATCTCGTTTTTATGATGTAATGAACTATGTGTGTGAGATGGACAAGTGGTTTGGAACTATGGATGATTGTAATAAGTTTAGACTTGTTTTTATTATCTATCTATGTGGTTTGCCTTATGATATGCTTGGTGATTTGTTGTTTCTCTCTTTTAGATGCATTTGTGTGATGATAAAATGCCATATTGCATTGTTTGTGTTTCTCTTTATTATGGATGCATAGATAAAGGGGAGCTCCTCATGATTCTTATCTCTAATGTGCACTTGGTATTGTATAGACCAACTCTTGAAATTCAATCTCATGCACATATTAAGGGGGAGCTCATCTTTTATCTTTGCAAGTTATGCTTGTCAATTCATCTTTCTAGAAATTTGATTGTATTGGCATCAATCACCAAAAAGGGGAGATTGAAAGTGCATCTAGGCCCCTCATTTTATTTTGGATGATTGATATCAATACAATTAAATTTGGAACTAATGCTTTCATGAGAATGTGTGTAGTGAATATCCAAAGCATATGAAAGTCTAGCAAGCACAATCAAAAAGGAGAAAAGAATTGCAAAATGAAATAAATGGAGAATTTGGAAAAGTCCTATCTCAAAGCTTGTGCCTCGCTTTATTTCTTTGCTTTGAGTCATAGGGATGCCGTACTATAAAGAGGGATGCAAATCACAAACGTGGCTAAGAATGGAGATGCTCACAAACTCAAGAAATCCCCTCCAAACCCATTCTTTCCGAACCCATCGGAAGCTCCGGTGTGGTACCGGAAGTTCCGATAGGCTTACAGAGAGTTTTGCTCTCGGGTAAGGCCATACCGGAAGTTCCGGTCCCCGGTACCGGAAGTTCCGGTAGGCTTACAGAGAGGTTTGCTCTCGGGTAAGGCCATACCGGAAGTTCCGGTCCCCGGTACCGGAAGTTCCGGTAGGCTTACTGAGAGTTTAGCTCTCGGGTAAGGCCATACCGGAATTTCCGGTCCCCGATACTCGGAAGTTCCGGTAGGCTAACAGAGAGCTTTGAGCTCTCCGGAATGCCATACCGGAAGTTCCGATACGGCACCGGAAGCTCCGGTGCGGTCCAATTTTTCCAACCCTAAACCCACGTACCGGAAGCTCCGGTACTCCACCGAAGTTCCGGTGCGGGCCGAAGTCCGGATCTAACCCTAATTCGAACCATACCGGAAGTTCCGATACGCTATCGGAAGTTCCGGTGCGGAGTTTTCGGACAGGCCAACGGCTCTTTTTGGGCTGTGGTATATAAGCCACACCCCCTCTCCATTCACTCTCTCTTGCAACAACTCCGAACCAATACACACTTGAGCTTCACTCCATCTACTCCAAATCCTCTCCAAAAGCAAAAATTCCATCCTTGAGCTAGGATTTGAGTGAGAGACTTTGAACAAGTGTTTGAGAGACTTGATTCCATTCTTGAGCATCTTCACTCCCGTCAAGCTTGTGATTTAGATTTGTTACTCTTGGAGCTTTGAGCTCCTAGACGGCTAGGCGTGCTCGTGAGCTCCCAACTTGTGTGGTGACGCCCGAGAAGTTTGTATTGCCCATCCCGGAAGGGACATTGATAGTGGAAAACTCAAGCTCAACCTTGGTGGTGACTTGAGGAAGAAATAGGGTTGAGAGAAACCCGGTCCTTGGTGGACTTTCTCAACGGAGACGTAGAGTCCTTGGTGGGCTTGAACTTCGGTGAAAAATCCGTGTCTCTTGTGCTCTCTCCCTTTTACTTACGCGTTGTTGTTTATTTACTAGGTTGCTTGTTAGTTTTCCGTTGTGCCTTTAAATTCCTAGAATTGCATAGGGTTGTTCCTTTCGTTCTTGCAAACACTAGAATTGTGTAGGGTTTAATTCCGCATTTATCACCCTGCACCGGAAGTTCCGGTACCCTACCGGAAGTTCCGGTATTTGACGTTTTCGTCTTAGTGTTGTTTCGCAGAAAATTTTAGGTTCGCCTATTCACCCCCCCCCCTCTAGGCGACTTTCGGATGCAGAGTAGAGGGAAGAGCGGCGGCGACCCTGGATGCGGCAGCCCTAGATGCGGCGGCGGTGGCCCTGGATGCGGATGCAGAGTAGAGGAGGAGCAGCAGCGGCCCTAGATGCGGCAGCCCTAGGTGCGGCGGCCCTGGAGCGGTTGCGGAACGAGAGGGAGGAGCGGCGGGCGACGAGCTCGAGGAGGAGCGAGAGGGAGGAGCGGCGGCCGACGAGCTCGAGACGGAGCGAGAGGAAGGAGCAGCGGAGAGCGGTGTTGGACGGAGGAAGCCCGATCTTCTTTTTTTTTTTCTTTACGGCAGAGCCTTCGGGCTGCTTCAAATTTGCATCAGGTACTGTAGCGCACTCAAAATGGGGTGACCATTTGGGTAGACCGTTGGAGAGAGTTTTTGGCACTTTTACACCCATTCTAGAGATGGGTAGCCAAATAGGTCTCTCATTGGAGATAGCCTCATAGATAACGAAATAGGTTGTCATAGTGCTGTTTGGTGCTTCTCCAGTCGTGTGTACTTTGAATGTGGTGTGTACTTTGAATGTGCACTTGGGGCCACTTTTCAATTTCGATTAGCTAGCTGTTCTTTTGTTAGCATTAATCTAATTTTCATCTTTTGTTATCATTAATCTAATTTTCTTCTTCTTTTTCTTTTGCTTCACTTTGCTTATTATTTATATATTGTGTTGCGTGCGGGATCCCAATTTAGAACTGACAGGTCCTGTCCGTGCCATTATACTCCTGGATCCGGTTTTCATTGAGGTTATGCTAAAAGTGAAGGGATCTGTTGAATGTGAAGATGCAACCTTGAACTTTCAAGCTATAGAGCTGATAGAATTTGATACGACGCAGTCACACATGATATATGGATCTTACAATAGCAAGCTTAGTACTCTGGAGTTGTGAATGGGTCATTTCTTCTGTGGAGGCCTCATTAACTGTTCGAGTTGTGAATGGGTCATTTCCAGGTGCTTTTTCCATTATTTCCCGTACCAGCAGTTCTGAAGATACGGATGAGGGGAGCTCCTCCTTGGTTCTTTTGATAAACGTTACCTAGTTTTAGTGATGGCCACATCACGCTCTCTCGTTCTGTTGTATCAGTTCCAGTCCGTAGGAAGCTTGTCATTTTTGTGGCAGCATTTGAACCTTCCAAGAAAATGGTTGAGTCTGTGGATGTGGTTTTTGAGGCGAAGGCTGCTGGTGTGAAGTCGTGTCCACTTGAAGGTAGTTCGTTTGCACTGGAAATCATTGCTGCATTGTTATTGTAGTTGTTGCTTCTTAGTTGGTCACTTGGTCTTGTATGTGAATGCTGTCATGTACCTGTTGCTTCCTTGTTGGTTTTTTACTACTAGGTAATGATGATACTGGGATGTCTACTGTTATAATTACTGCCTGTGTTGTGAATGTTAAAATTTGTCTTGAATGTAGTACATCTCATTGGTTAGTAACATACAATGGCTACAGAGCACATTATTGAGCTTCTGGGTCTGAAGTTTGACAAGTGATGTGTACACGAGGTATTGTGTGATTGTTTGCAATATTTGCATGTTACTCAAAGCATGAGTTTATTTATTGGATTAAACGATCCACTATAGTTTTTGCGACGAGACCTTTGTAAGTCAAACCTTTGAGTATGGAAAAAATTTTCTTCTCCAAATAAAGAAACTTCGTTTTTTTATTCTAAGAAACTTCGTATTAGTGCATTGAAACTTGCGTATGAATCTTCCACTTTGCTTAATCTTGCTTGATTAAACGAAGTGTAATGAAAAGTTGGGAAAATGCACTTAGTAGTTAAAATGCATGGTGAGAAAAACAACTTCATATATCATTTTTATCATATATACTATGTTTTCACGAAAATAAAGTGACGAGAAGAAATAAAATATTGCTAGTATAAATCAACTGTCCTAATACTAAAAAATATCAATTTTGAAATGAAAAAAATAAATTTCAAACTCTACAATTTTGGTGTTACCATACAATCATCTATCCACCCACCACACCTAATCTACACTTAAATCAAGACAAACATTTTCTTCATTACAGATCAACAATTAAACCCGCGTTTGTTGATAACACGTTTGTCAAAATAGGACTGCACGCTTTCGTAGTTCTTCCCTTCGCAGGACGGCGGTCCCCATCTCTCCTTTCAAACCCTTTATCTGCTCAGCCGTCATTCCCGCTGGCCACCGTCGCCGAGTTCGGCGTTCTCCTTGAGGGCCCTGCGGCAGCTCCTTGATCAATCTCGCCTCGAACAGAGATGCCCATGTCGATCACGCGCGCGGTAGATATTGTGCATATCTTCTGCATTTCTTTTTTAAACATGATTACGACCTTGCATCATTGTCTAAGTAATTTGATCTTAATATGTATTTGATTTGTTCCTGCCTTCATTAATTTATTTCAGAACAAATTTAATTTCTAGCGGTGCAAAAGATTTCCAGAACATTGTTCCATATTATTTTTCATTTTGTTCAACAAGCTTCATGTTATTTTTCATTTTGTTCCACAAAAGTTAAATTTGTTCTAGAATAACTGTGATTTTACAAGGCATTTAGAACAAGAGTATTTTATTCCATGTTATCTTTATTTTTTATAGAAAGTTTTATTTATTTATTTATTTATTTTTGGTCATGTACACCTCTTAGGGTGTAGAGGCTGGGACTTCGGTTCAGGGAAAACTTATCTACACGCGTGCGCATGGAGCCTTTCAAGCAAACTCACACCCACCTTATCTTCCCCTCTCTTTCATCTCTCTCTCTCTCCAAAGTTTCAACAGAACTTTTGATTTCAAACTTCGATCTGAAATTTTTTTAATTGAAGTTTTGTCAAACTTTTGATCCAAAGTTTTGATTGAAATTTCAGATTAAACTTAAACTTTGATTCAAAGTTTTTACAAAACTTTTGATGGAACTTTTGTGTTAAACTTTGTGATCAAAATTTAGATCAAACTTTTGTGTTTCAAAGTTTTGATGAAACTTTTTCAGAAAACATTTTTCTAAAAAGTTTAAGCAGAACTTTTGATTCCGAACTTCGATCTCCAACTTTTTGCTTGAAGTTTCGTCAAACTTTTGATTAAAATTTTAAAATGAATTTTGATTGAAAGTTCTTAGAAAATTTTCTGTTAAACTTTGTGATCAAAGTTTGGATGAAACTTTTGTGTTTCAAAGTTTGATGAAAGTTTTCTAGAAAACTTTTTTATTTATTTTTTCCTTAAATAGAAAGTTGTGGGATGGAAGTTTGCGTGGGGGCCTTCTGTGCGCGCTCGTGGATTAGGCAACCTTCGGTTCCATTATCTCAAAGAAAAAGTCTTCATTTTTTATAGAAAATTATATTTGTTGAGGAATAGTCACTTTTGTACGTGACACGTTCCAAAACAAATGCATTTTGTTCCATGTTATTTTTCATATTGTTCTCGAAAAAATAAATTTATTCTAGAACAATCATTTTTACTATAATATATTCAATTTATTTCAGAACAAAAAAGAAATATTTTGTTGGATGTTTAATTTTGTTCCATGGTATTTAACAAAAGTGATCTGCATCTATTATTTTATTGTATGGTACTTAACGAAATATGTTCTTTTGTATATATTATATTATTCCATGGTACTAACAGAAATATTTTGTGTATATCTTATTTTGTTTCATAGTAGTTACCGGAATGTTCTGGTGCATATATTATTTGTTCTTTGTTCTTTGGTTTAACAAAATGCTCCAATTGTCGGTATTTGATATGACTACCTTTTACCTATCATTTTAAGATGTATATTGATCATTCGAGTCACTTAGCACCTAACTTTAACCTCATTTTAGAGTATCTTGTCATTTGCATGCTTTATTGTAGAAATAGGTAAAAAGATGATATAAAACCTCAATTTAGGAAGATAAATTTATTGTACCCCGATTTTGGAGTTCAAGACAGGGTTAATTAATATAAACAATAGACTTACAAAGTTGTAGATCTCGTTAAGAGCTTTCCGAAACATGATCCTATTTTGACTTCAAAACTAGGAGATGTAGACCCTACAACATGTGATGCATATACAAGTCACCCGTGCCGATCGGCACCGACTCTTACACCGATTGGCACGAGGCCCAAAAAAACACAAGAAGGCTAGCACCAATTGTGTTGTCTACAATCCACGTGCCTCCTCTGCCCCCCCCCCCCAAGTTTGTTCCCGGTGATTATATAACATCACAGGATCCTACCGCGAGCAAACACATCATGCCATGTTTGCAGTTCACCGATCTCCGGAAAACAGATGAGTCGTGTGCTACTTTGCGTTTGCTAATATCGTCAAGGAGGAGCTGATTCGAGTTCCTGGCGAGGTCTGCTTACGTTGCTAAATATCATTCATAGGGTCTAAAATAGATTATTAAATATAGGAGTATTCTGGGATAATATTTTCATAATGTCGGTGGTGGGTAATTTTTCCTTTCTTTTTTCGATTAATGTCGTAATTTTTTAGGCTTTAAGAACGAACGTGATGGCTCTTTTTTCTCAAATATATGTATTTTTTCTCGAAAACGTAAAAGAGTTGCGCTTCATTATATTAAGGAGAAAAAGGGGATAAGAACCCGAACGGTCCGACAATACACATCACACCACGACACACCACACAACTCAACGCATAACACAACACAACACACATAACCAAACGCAACATGACACCAAAGTGAAAAGGAGCTGTCTCGGGTTGACGCCTTCAAAAAGGTAATGACGCATAGACGCCACCTCATCTGATCCGGCGGGACAGATCAGGGCTTTCGCCCATAGAATTGGAGGTGGCAAGTAACTCCTCGATAACGCCTTCAACAAGGAAATGGAAGCCCTACGACATCCGCGTTATCGACACAGTTGACACCATGAAAGATTTCTCCCGTTTCGGTTACGCTATCTCCGATCCATTCGCAGCTCCTTTACCGGGTGCCATGTCGGTCACCCTCACACCGCGCCAACCACACCTCCAACGCTCGCGAGTGACGACAACGCGGGCGCGCCACCGACCAAATCACCGCCCTTGATCATCTTGACAGCATGCCGCCGTAGCGCACCGCAAACCACGTGCATGCCAGCCTGCCACGTAGTCCACCCTCGGCCGGCAAGGCGGTGGGACTGTCCTCATCCACGGCTTCGTCCACTCCCTGTCTGCTACCATGAGAGGCGCTGCCAAGGGAGTGGAGAGCAGCAACGGGAGGCAACGGGTGCGGCCGCGCCTCCATGCGCCGCATCGCCGACACGCCTCCGGGTGCCGCTTCGTCGGCGTGCCTCCGCCGAGCACGCCTCCGCTAGCGTGCCTCCTCCGAGCATGCCGCATCGCCAGCTCGCCACCGCCGGCGCGCCCCGGCCGTCTCGACCCACAAGCCACCGCCTCCCAATGGCGCCTCGCGCGCGGCGGATGCTCGCGGCCCACCCTCGGATCCAGGCCCCAAGGCCCCGGATCCGACGAAGTGAGGCCCTTTGCCGCCGATAGGGGTAGTGGTTAGGGGGTGGGTGATGGGGGTGGGGGCTGCGGTGGAGAAACTGGTGAGGTCCGGCCGCCGCCTTCCTCGCGGCAGCGCAACTTAGGCTCGCTGCCCGCTCGGACAACGGCGGGGCAGGGGAGGTGGCGGGGGAACCGGGGCGGCGGGGTGGAGCTAGGGTTCCGCCTGTCGCCCCTAGAGGAGACGCGGGCTTCCCCTTCCGATTACAATTTCAAATATATTTGCACCGGTAATTTTTCATTTTAGAAAGTTTGTTGTAGAACTTTGGAGCTAAAGTTTTTCTTTTGGAAGTTTTACAACAAAGTTTGAAGTGAGAGAGTTTCTCCGATAGTTTCGTAGCACAACTTTAGAAACAAATTTTTAGAAAACTTTTCATTTTTAGGAAAGTTTGTTGCGAAACTTTGGAAAACAAAATTTTAAACGAAAATTTGGAATAAGTTATGGATTTGTGAGGAGGGATGCACGCGCACGCATGTAGAATAGGATTCTCGACAAGTAAGTCCGCTTTCACTAGTTCCTTGAATAGTTGGTAAAACTGGAAAAAAAATTACGTGCGAACCGTTCGCAAACCAGCGCTATGCGACCCCTGCTTCGATTGCTGCCGCGTGGAGATCGGACGGGAGCGAGAGGTGGATATGTATAACATCGGCTTGACTCGGCTCGGACATCTGAAAGGAAAGAAAGAGCCGGCTAAGCGACGACACGACGCAAGCTGATGGATGAAGAGAAGCCGAAGAGGTCTGCGTTGCCATAGCGATAGGCGGCGACGCCATGAGAAACTCTCGTCGGGAGGCGGCGGCGCCATGAGAAACTCTCGTCGGGTAGAACAAAAGGCTAATAACGACGCTCGCTGTCATGGCTTTGACGTTCCTGCTAGAAGAAAAGCATCAACACCATGGACCCTGAGATGATCAGTCCGCTGCGAACAACCCCGTCTTGTCTAGTTGTAGCCTTCACATCCCCTCTACAGTCCATCGCGTCGCAGTCACCGTTCTTTGATGCTGGCCGAACGGCGGTAGTAGATGATGGGGTCGTGCCCTTTGCAGAACGACGGGTACGAGTTTTTTTACACGGATGACAGATGGAAGAGATGATTTGATTTGGGATCGAGCCAAGCCGTTATTCGAGCCGGTTCAATTGAATCTGCTTGAGTTGCGGCTGTCCGATCTCTCATGATGACCATGTGGCAACAATCAGGATCAGAGTCGCAAAGTGCTGGTTTGCGGACGGTCCGCACGTAATTTTTTTCCGGTAAAACTCAGCTGGAAATGTATCGGTCCCGGAGACTTACAACCCTTCTGCAGCTTGGTGGTAGTAGCAACTATCCAGAATAAGTTCAATGAGCTGGCCCATCTGCAGCTTGGTCCAAGCTCCGTCACTAGCTGCGTAGTGGTCAGAGTAGGTCCCGTCACGTTTGCACTTGTCCCATTTGTATATCACAACTTGACAACAACCATTTGGAGGAGCTGTATGGTGTTGACTAATCAGCAGCCTCTTTGTCAGAAAGAAGACATAGGCATTAATTAACCTTGTGCCAAATAGTAAATTGATTTGGCAGCATTGACCTAACAAACATCTTTGATGGCATATGGCTTGTGACTTTTGCGGCAAAAGGAATCGATTTTTGTAGAGAACCAAAATGTTCTGTTTAGCTGAGTTGACTTTTCAGCCGGCGGCATACACGCGACCGGCTCAAGTCTTCCTCGATCGTCTGAGGTGCCTATTCCAACTTCCATTCTCGCCGCTCCTCTCTTCCTCTCTCTCTCTTAATTTGCTGTTCCAATATCATACACAGACACAGTCGCCACCGACATGGCGGAGGCAATAGCCATATCCCTCTCTGCTAAACTTGCCATGATGCTGTCCCGCAACGCGGCCCAAGGATTGTCGCCCCTCTTCAGCATCCGCTCGGACATCACCGCCACTAAGCAGGACCTTGATCTCCTCGACGCCTTCCTCAGGTCCGCCGATTCCCAGCAAGGCACGGACGCCCTCGCCGCCGAGTGGGTGAAGCAGATCCGCGACACCGGCTTGGAGCTCGAGGACGTCGCGGACGAGTGCGATTACCTCTCCGGCAACGGCCATGGCTGGGTCAACGTCAGGGCCTGGTTCACCCTCTCACGGAGGCTTCGCAGGGCTCGAGAGAGGCTTCGTCATTTGATCGCAGCCAAGGAACAGTACGGCATCCGCCCGGCCCTTCCTCAGCCTGTCGCCAACATCAACAGCCGGATGGTCGCGGACAGCGCGCATTTCATAAAGACGGAGGAGATCGTCGGATTCGACGGGCATGCGAAGATTCTGCTGGAGTGGTTGACGGGGAGGAGCCGCGGACGATGGTCGCCGTCTGTGGCATGGGCGGCGTCGGCAAGACCACCCTCGCCACGCGCGTGTACAGGGAGGTGGCCACGAGCCATTTCGAGTGCGCCGCGTGGGTGGTCGTTTCACAAGGCTGCACGGTGGAAGATCTCCTGAGGAAGATTCTAAGGGAGCTTCACTGCGATTCCAGTCCCAGCGGCTCGAATGGCTACCGCTCGCTCGTGGCGGCTCTGCTTGGTCATCTTGGCACTAGAAGGTACCTAATTGTGCTCGACGATGTTTGGGACGCCAATCTTTGGGGTAAATTCCTTCACCTTGCATTCCCCGACGATGCACCCGGGAGCCGGGTGGTCATTACCACGCGCAGCAGGGAAGTGGCCCAGGCCGCAGAGCCCCAGAGGACCTTGATGCTTGAGCCTCTCCCGTGGAGCGAGGCGTGGACACTGTTCTGCAATGTTGCCTTCAACCGAGTGCCAGGCCCGACGTGCCCGTACCACCTGGAGGAGCTTGCTACGGATCTGCTCAACAAATGTCGTGGCTTGCCACTGGCAATCGTTTCCGTCGCCAAGCTCCCAGCGCTCAAAGATACAACAAAGCACACCTGGAGCAAGGTCCTTGACCGCATCTTGAGGGACACAAGTGGCAGCAGCAATCTTGGGATAGGTGACGCTGAAAGCATATTGAACCTAAGCATCGATGACCTGCCGCACCACCTCAAGAAGTGTTTCCTAAGCTGCAGTATACACTGCCAAGACTTCTTGATGAAGCGGAGGATACTCATCAGGCGGTGGATTGCACAGGGCTTCGTTGAAGAGCAGGATCAGCGAACGCCGGAGGATATCGCAGATGATTACCTGGACCAGCTAGTTCAACGCAACCTCATGAGTGCAGTCATCCGAAATGAGTTTGGCCGTGCTAAAAGTTGCATCATCCATGACCTCTTCCGAGAGTTGATTATCCGCAGGGCTAAAGAAGAAGAGGGATTTTCTCTGTTTGTGAACTGCAGCAACATGCCACCAGACAGCAGAATCCGTCATCTTGTACTTGACAGATGTGAAGCCGTGGATTCCCTGCCAGTTTTTCCGCTGGCCCTGTTGCGCTCATTCCATGCATTTGGGTCAGCATTTGATTCCTCATTCATTTCTCATTTCAGGCTCCTAACCGTCCTCAACCTCTGGTTTGTTGGAATTAATAAGCTACCGGACTCAGTAACACAACTTCACAATCTGCGGTATATCGGCATCCGCTCCACACTCATCCAAGAACTTCCAAAGCATCTGGGCAAGTTGCACAAGCTGCAAACTTTGGATGCCAAGTGGTCCATGGTTCGAAAGCTACCAAGCAGCACCACAAAACTGAAGAGCTTGCGCCATTTGATACTGTACTGGCGTCAAGTTGGACACTTATCAGTTCCTGTCCCTGGGATTGCTGTACAAGTTCCATACGACCTAGGAAACCTGTGCAGCCTGCAGACACTCAAATATGTTCGAGCTGATAAGAATATGGTTATATCCTTGGCAAGGTTGGATCAGATGAGGAGCCTGGATCTCTCTGGCATAGATGAGAGCACTATGGTCCATTTGTCATCATCAATCTCCCGAATGAGCTGTCTTGTGCGCTTGGGCATCAAAATGGAGCCTGCATCAGATTCAGTATTAGACCTGGAATCAATTACACTACCGCCACTGAAACTACAGAGACTCCATCTGACAGGAAGGTTAGCAAGAGGGAAGATGCCATCATGGACCTCCTCCCTCAGGAGTCTCACGCAACTGCGGTTGTGCAATTGCGAAATTACACAAGATTCAGTCATCCTGCTTGGAAATCTTCCTACGCTGCTAAATCTTACCCTCGTTGATGCGTACCATGGAATGAACATGAACTTCGCCGCAGGGAGTTTTCCTAGTCTTCACAGACTCATCTTTCAAGACTTCCCTAACCTCAGACATATAGAATTTGAACAAGGATGCCTTGGGAAGCTACAAGATCTTGTACTTATCCGGTGCAGAAACCTGATTGAAATACCTCAAGGTATGGAGAACCTCACACATCTCCAGAATTTGAATTTGTTTGGTTTGCCAAACGAGTTTGTAAATCAGCTCAAGAAACTGAATGGTTCAGCTGCGTATTACAAGCCTGACAATTCGGAGTATCTCAAAATACATGGACCTATAAGACACTGGAGGTGGACAGAATAAATAAGTAATCACAGCTCATGATGAAATCTGTCCTCTGTTGAACATTGATTCATTTTTGCAAAGAAAAAACTGTAATTTGCAGTTAAAGGCAAATATATATTTTCATTGTTGCATTGCGTTTTATGGTAATGATGAAGGAAACAGACTCCCACAAACTTTATTTTCCATCGATCCATGTTAAGCTTATCATCATCAGAAGAGAGGAAAAGGAGATAGAAAATGGAGTTATTAGTATCAACTAGATTGTTTTGCCCGCGTAGTTACACGGGCTAGAACAAAAAGAACATAATGATATATCATTAGTCTACTTTAGTTTAATCTATTGTTTGCCGAAATAATAATCTTTGTAATATTTTACAATATCGTAGTCAAACAATTTTATAAAAATATAATTCATCAATACTCCCTCCGTCAAGAAATGTAAGGATTTGTTGACTTTCAGGCCTCCTCTTTGACCATTCGTCTTATTCAAAATATTTGTGCAAATGTAAAAATAAAGATGTCACGCTAAAAATATATCTAAGAATAAATTAAATTATAACAAAATAAACCAATATTTTATAATTTTTTTGAATAAGACGAGTGGTCAAACGTGATCTCTAGAAGTCAACAAATGCTTACATTTCTGGACGAAGGTAGTAGAAAATTTGGATCAGGTGATGTCATAACCATCAATCAGCTGAACAAAGCTGGCTGTCCTATGAACCATTAACGGCAATATTACTCGTCATTTGGATTTTCATAATGCTTCATAAGCATAATACTAGAAGGCATGTTTCGTATTGATGCCCTTTGTGGCAGTACAGGAAGCTAGTCAGATAGCATCTTCCTTGCAAGTGTCAATGTGTGTCTATCAACCACTTAAGAAAATTCCTTCTATATCGATTGCTACAATTAGTAATGTGGATCGTTACTACAGGGTGCACTGTTTCTATCTTATACTAGTATTTCCTTGTAAGTACCTCCTGCACTACTGAAGGCTTACCCAAACCTTGTTTGTCCACTGTTCATAATTATAAGTAGATGGTACAATGTTGCTTCTACATTTTTTCCTCTTTTTTTGGGGTTAATTTGACAGATGCCCTCATCCTATTGCCTTTTCTTTCGTACCTGGCCAGATTGCACCCTGCTGGTTCCAATTAGTATCCTTCACGAGGAAGCATCTCACATTAAATTTATTGTAAAATGTTACATGAAGAGTAAGGTACATTATGTAACCTAGTTGAAATGTGGTCATATGAGTTGGATTTGGATATCCTGCTAAAATCATGTCCAGGGCAAATCAAAGTTCATATGACTGGCAAGAGAGTTCATTATGCGAGGTCATCTCTACTTTATACATAACCAAATAAATGATATGCGTTTATACGTTTGAATATGAACTTTGTTCATTGTGTAATCACTACAGCACTGATGCACTGTAGAGGCGGTCGAGATCGGGGCGATTTGTGCCGTCGCAGGTACTATTGTTTTCGTTAAACATCCACCCGGGCTCAAGCTGTCGTTTGATCGGTTGAACTCCCGGCACTATGAAGGTCCACAAGATAATCTCAGTTGTGACTCCCTTTTCTTCCTTCCGTTCTTTGATCATAGAAAGCAAGGCAGAGACCTTCTCATCCTTGATCAATTCCTCTCCGAGATTTTGGGGCTCCAACATGGAAGTTCTCTCGGTTACCTTAGCTCTATATGGAGGGAGGGCTGGCTGAGGGTTGTCACATACAAACCACTCTTGCTTCTAGCCTTATATGCTCTTATTGAGCGGTATGGAGAAATATTCGTCGGCATCCTAGCTTTGGATACCGACGCCGCCTCTGCGTGGCGGTTGTTGATGGATTTGAGAGGCCGAATTTGAAAGATGTAGCGGAAAAAATTGAAGTGAGGCCGGATGCCCAAGAAGGCTTTGCTTGAGGTGGATGAAGAAGGCAATGTGGATGATAGAATCGGAGTACAAATTCACCGGTTCCCATCCGTAGTAGAAAAGAAGGCAACGAAAAAAGGAACAACAAGGGAGATCAAAGCCACGGACGAAGAAAGAGCGAATGACTACCGGTTGAGAGTCATCAACTCCACACGGGACATCGCCGGGTGTGGGAGCAGACCAATTGAGCATTGGTTTTGGGGGAGAGTTCCATCCTTGACCATCTCTTGTAGATTGGTCTCGGTGCAAGAAGCTGTCTTTGAGTTCCTGGGCGCCGTAAGGCGGTTAATCGCGGGGAATAGCTGCGGTGGAGGATGAAGGCTGAGCGGAGGTCTTTTTATTTCCCATCGGGATGATTGGAGTGGGAAAGTTGAGATTGATTTTTGGGAATGTAAGAACGGAGCTCGGGTCGTGAAATGCAAAGATCACGGACCGGTTGTGGGTGCGCTGCGGCAAATTTGGGAATGGGTTTTACCTAGGTCACCCCTTGGTATCCTTTAATAGATTCCGAGTTAGGCTCGAGGGCTGAGAGATATTGGGCCGTTTTTTACGGTCCAACATGTTTTGGCTGGGGTAATTTTATTATTTCGGCCCATTTCCGTGTTTGTGACTTAACGGTTAGAAAGGAACGGTCTTCGTGATTCAAATAATCACGGGGGCTCTTTTGTAAAAGTGTGAGCGGTCCGAAATATGAAGTATTCAGCTGCCATGATATGTTAAGTGTCAAACTAATCTGATTGGATGTATGATAAAGTTAGATCGAAGATAATTAGGTCTTGCCTAATTGAGTATTGTTAAATTGAATGACTTAGGCCTTGAGTGTTAATCATTCATCCGATTATAGGCTTTGGAGACTCAAGTCGATGTGAGATAATGGGAAAAAACTGGTCCGATCAACCAAAATTTTGGTTCTTAGTTAAATTTAAATAAGCGGAATGAAGAATTAGACCAATTTTAGTGGTGCTGTTATGATAACTTGATATGAATTTCAGAAATCTTGAAGTTAAGACCGGTGTGACCGGTCCGGAAATATGTTCTTGGCGGATACTAGTGAATAAATTATGATTTTGTGAAAAATAATATAGCATAGTCTCTGAAAAAGACTCTTGCATTATTTGCGATATTCAAATGATACAAGAGTCGGGGTCTATACCTAATTAGGTGCACCTGACCGGTGCACCATGTTCAATAGCGATCTGTAGAGATCGCAAGAAGTGGAAAGTGGTGGAAATTGAAAGGAGCGGTCCGTAGAGATTGCATATTAAAGGAAATAATGAAGAATCAACTAGTGGACTCTTGCATTATTTGAAATAAGTTCAAATGATCGAAGAGTCGGGGCTATACCCAATTGGGCGTACTCGATTGGTGGACCAAAAGGAAAATACAGGAATTTTCATCACCTAATTAGGTGGTATGGAGGATAAAATATTAATTTTTGGCTTTCGAAGCCGTCTTGAAGGAAGAAGAAACATTTAAAGAATTGGAGTTCTTTTTAATTTCACACAGGAATCGGACCAACATGCGGAAGATCGGTCGGTCACATTCAAGGTAAAATCAAAAATTACTCGGAGGCTGCTATCATATACTTGCCTTATGGGTATACAATTGTCGAAGGAATGATTAGTCGGAGATATGATGGCATATTGATAAAGATAAGACTGGTCGGGAGGGCCCACGAGTGGTGCCCGATCGGTATGGAATAACAAAAGGTTCCAGTATACCGGTATGGAAGCAAGACGGATTGCAATAGCAGCATATGATGACTTGATCGACAAGTAAAGGCGCAATATTAGTGTAATATGACTTTGATTCAATAAGAAAAGCTTAGACATAGAGCTTTCGAGTATGTAATCTTTGTAACCGACTAGGACTACGTATGTAACCTTGTTTTCCCGGATATATAAGACGGAGCGAGGGACCCTCCCTCCTCGAAAGGATCCGACAACTCGTAATTAGCAATCAACTAAAGGCAATACATAACATACAGGACGTAGGGTATTACTCTCTATTGAGGGGCCCGAACCTGTCTAAAATCTCGTGTTCTTGTATGTTACGTGTATTGCACCATCGAATTCCACGTTCGTGAGGGATTGGATAGTTCTAGTGTCGAGATTAAGACTCGACGGTAGGAATCTTTGTACTGTTCGCTGTCATTGACGGTAATGCTTTTCTTCCTCTTCATCACATTCTTGTTGCTCTTCTTTTCACTAACAACTGATGTGTCTACATCATAGTCGTTCTTGCTCTTGTAGCGACTACGCTTGCATCTTAGGTATCTCACGACGTCCTTGTAATCCCCCGATATAATATGCAATGATTGGACACGCGTGAATCTTTTGCATACCCAACGAAAGAGGGGTTATGAGCTTCTTAGCAAAATAGGTTCTTTTTGGCAACAAGTTGGGCTTTGGTAGAATGTTCGAAAGGAGTTCCAACAAATCCATAAAATTGGCATCCGACCAACCATGGATGGCCTTTAATTTCATCGAGCACAAGTACCGTACGTAGCACGAGTACATCATTTTTCACATCCCTTAGATTCCTCGTATAGTGGATCCTCCGACGCTTTCTCTAACGTTGCAAAGTTGCTCAGCCCTCTCGTTGTCCCTCCATTGAGTAACACTTGCGGTTCAACATGTTACAACATTTCTTCAATATCAAAACCACAAGACTGTTCTACCAATTCCTCAGCTCGAACAGGCTCATCATCTTCAACATTGGCATCATCGTGAATATCAACGTCATCGTCAACATCAACATCAACAGATTGCTCGGGTATTGCCTCCACCACGTCTTCACCATGCTTTGTCCACCTTGTGTAGTCCTTAACAAAACCTCTCAGTATTATGTGTGAATTGATTATAACCGTATCCGTCCACAACTTGTCATTTTTGTAATCATGACATGGATAGTTTATTTCAGTCATTCCTTCTCGCTTAGCATGTTGTGCGGCCCACATGACAAATGCCTTGACTTGTTTGAAAATAACTTCCCGTTCTTGACGTCTCATACATCAAAGATTTATCCATCCCCTAGCACTAGACATAAAAAAATTAGTTCAACAAAATATGGGACAATATATCTCGTATATCTCGTAGGATCATGTTTTGTGAGTTACAAATAATATGACCAACTAGATACATAAATTTATTTAAGGAAAAATATCAATTTCCTTGACCCAACCTATCTCTCCTTCTATCATGAGAAACCTAGATCTATAATTTTCCTACAAGGAGAAGGCTAGAGATACAATTTTTCTCCATGAAAAAGACTAAACATACAAATAGGATGGATAAAAACCAACCATAACTCTACAAATCAAGAGATTTGTGAGAAATAGGAATAAAAATAAAAAATAGAAACCCAAAATTCTACTTAATTCTAACATGATAGGAAGAAAAAATACATGGGATATATTCCCCTTACCCTAGGTAGCAAATCTGTCCAAGAAAAACATACTCAAAACCTCCCCCCACCCCCTTGTTTTTCAATTTTTCTTCGAATTTTCGGGCCACCAACGAGTGGAGAAGCTCACCGTGCTATCCAAAACACAACTATTTATACCTCTTGCATTTGTACCAGTGGTTCACAATGCTAACCGCCCCTAAAAACCACTTTTTAACGGTGGTTTACATTATCAACCGTCGGTACAATACGTAATATTTGTAGCGGCGGTTGGTAAAGCCAACCGCCGCTATAAGGCCTCTATAGCGGCGGTCGGCTTTGCCGGTGGTTGTCCCAAGCATCTGTAGCGGCGGGCCACTTCGGGCCGCACGGCTAGGCCATTTTAGGCCGTGCCGCCATAGTGCCGAATTGTGGTAGTGGATAAAGCTTCTAAACCATGGAGGAATGTCCCTTGTTACTAGCCATTACGATAGGCGCTCTTGAGGAATGTCCCTTGTTACTATTGCGCGAGACATCTCACATGGAGGCATGCGAGGCCTACACGCAAGGCAAGAAGGGGTCTAAAAGCATGGAGTAAATATTTCCCAACTCAATAAGAAGATCAACAATTGCAGCTGGGTAATTACAATGTTGGATGGCTTAGAAGATCAAAGGATTCTCTCTAGAACAGAATCAAATTTCAGGAAAATTCTCAAGAAGCACCTTGCATCTTTACTGGAAGCTAAGAGGATTTATTGGAAGCAAAGAGCAACTATTAGATGGGCAAGATTTGGTGATGAAAACACCAAATTTTTCCAAACAATAGCCACCATTAAGCACATGGGCAACTATATCACATATTTATAGCTAGCTGATGGATCAATCATCTCCGACCACTCACACAAAGCAAATGTTCTATGGATGGCTTTCAAAGACAGAATGGGTATGGGTATATCAGAGTGTCGGACAATGATGCTTGATCTTTCATCTCTGATTCAACAAGTGGATTTTTCCTGCCATGGATGATAATTTTTCTGAGGAAGAAATTTTGGTTGCTTTAAAGGACATGCCTTTCAGACCATGCCCCTGGACCGGATGGGTTCAATTGGAGCTTTCATGAAAAAATGTTGGCCCATTAGCAAAGGAGATTTCTTTAGGTTATGTACAACCTTCTCCTCTAGTAATTTGGATATTCAAAGCATCAATGGGCCCTTCATAACTTTGATCCCAAAGAAGAAAATCCTGTTTGTGTAAATTATTATAGGCCTATCTCTCTTCTAAACGAGTGCTCTAAAATTGTTAACTAAACTGGTGGTCAATAGACTACAAAAGGTTATTCTATCCTTGGTGCACACCAACCAATATGGATTCATAAAGGGAAGATCAATCCAAAATTGCGTAGCCTGGGCCTTTCAATTTCTCTACTTTCGTTAGAAATCAAAAAAGGAGACAACCATTGTGAAACTTGATTTTGAAAAGGCTTTTGACAAGCTCGAACATCATGTGATCATCTCGATGATGCAAGCCAAAGGAATGTTAGGAAAATGGATTTTCTGAATAAAACAGATTCTAGACTCAGGATCTTCAGCGGGAAAACTTTCAACTGCAAGAGAGGGGTCGGGCGAGGGGACTCTCTTTCCCCTCTGCTTTTTGTTTTAGCAGCTGACCTTTTACGATCAATCATCAATGAGGCAGTTGCAAGGAATTTGTTACTCCACCCAATTGATGCAAAATTTCCAGGGTTTTTCCAATTCTACAATATGCAGATGATACTCTCATTATCATGCAAGGTGATGCACAACAACTTTTGGTTTTAAAAAGCCTTCTCATAACCTTTGCAAATTCTACTAGTTTGCAAGTGAACTATGAAAAGTCTTTTCTGGTGCTCATGAATATGTCGGAGGAAAGGGCCAAACACTTAGCACAGACTCTAGGATGTCAATTAGGTGAAATGCCTTTCACTTACCTTGGTCTACCTCCGGGAACCACTAAACCTTCAGCGGAAGATTCCATGCCTCCGGTTGCAAAAATAGGGGAAAGAGTGATGGGGATCAGCAAATTACTCTACTATTGTAGGAGGCTTCTAATGGTGAACTCAATTTTTTCTGCTCTCCCAACTTTTTATATGTGCACTCTAAAGATACCAGCAACCATCATAGAATATATTGACAAGTACATAAAACATGAGCTTTGGGATGGGGGGCATATCAATAGAAAAGGTTCTTGCCTAGTCTCATGGAAACAGGCTTGCAGACCAAAAGATCAAGGAGGTCTAGGAATTGTCAATCTAAGAGCACACAATAATGCTCTTCTGCTAAAATATCTTGACAAATTTTCTAAGCAGACGTGCCCTGGGTACATCTCACTTGGATGGTGTTGTATACTACACCAACTCCACCACATTTGATAAAGCCAAAGGGTTCTTTCTGGTGGAAATCCATAATCAAACTGGCAAATCAATTCTTTATGATTGCCTCGGCGTCTGCAAACAAGGGAGACACATCAGCTTTTGGAATGATTCTTGGAATCTTGGAGTTCTAAAGCTAAGATATCCTGAGTTGTACACTTATGCCCTAAAAAAAGACTTATCGGTTCAGCAATTCTTGCATCTCGACATTCATAGAACCTTATGGGTGCCATTAACAATGACTGCATCAAGTGAGTTGGAAGATCTTCAAGCCAATCTGGAAATGCTTAATCCACTTGATGAAAATGATGTGTGGTCCTATATTTGGGGTAATCAAATATATTCTGTTGGTAAAGCATATTTAAGTTTCATTGGAACAGTTCAGACCTCCCCCTGGTTCATTTGGATGTGGAAGTCTTGTTGCAAAAGTAGGCAAAAAAATTCTTTTGACTGATCTTGAGAGATAGAATTAATACAAGAAACTTGTTGAGAAGAAAAAAGAGAAGGCTTGACCCAAGTGGAAGAAACACTGGTCCATTTGCTCTTTTTTTCTCGAAACGCAGGAGAGCTGCGCTTCATTATATTAAGAAGAAAACGGGACAAGAACCCGTACGACCGCACGAGATACAAAACACAAACGCCACACACGAGCACAACACACACAACGCACGCAACACACCCCTACACGAACACGAAACAACCCGACGCGACATGGAACCGCCGAGAACGGGAGTTGTTGGAGATGGCGCCTTCAAGAAGGTTGTGATGCTTGGATGCCACCGCCACCCGATCCGGTACGCCGGATATGGGCTTTCGCCCACGAAGCCTCGAAGGTGGCTAGAACCTCGGCAACGCCTTCAGCAAGGGGACCCTGTCCATTGCCGGCATGGTTGACACCATACAGGATTTCTCCCGGTTGAAACTAGCCCTCTCCGAATCAGCTCCCAACGCCGCACCAGGATTCCACGTCGGTCATCCTCACACCGCGCCAAACACCCTCCAACAATGGCTGCGACAGCAAAGCGCGTGCCACCGTCATCAAACAACTAAACACGTCTCCCTCGCATGCACAAGGGCGCGCGCCAAAGGCACACCCACCACCCAAACTTGGCCGGCCGACTCCGTGCAACCACTTCCATCATCCAATCTGCACAATACTCCTGGCTGGCAACCGTCGCAGCGGAGGAGGAGGACCGGAAAGGCGCCAGCAACCTCGCCGTCGCCGCATCCACGTCCCAATCGTCTCGGCGCTACGCCACGTCACCGAAGCACCCACGTCGCCGGCGCCGCCACGGGGCGCGCCAAACTTGGGCGCGAGCCAAACCGGAAACCGAGTCACCAACTCCGCCATCCAGGCCGCCGGCGCCGCCGCCAGGGCGCAGCCTCCCGTGCAAGGGCGCGCAGCCTGTGGAGGCGCGCCGCCTTCACACATGGCCGCCGCCGGGCGCGGCCGTCTCGAGCTCGGGCGCCGCTGCCGACGCGAGATCCGAGCACGCCTCGCCCGGGTCAAGGCTGCCGACGCAGCCAACTCCGTCGTAGCCGTCGTAGCCGCCGACGCACGCCAGCTCCGAGCGCGCCTCGCCCGGCTCCGGGCCACCGGCGCCGCCACCCCAGCTGCCACAGATCCGCCGCCGGCCACGCAAGATCCGGCCGCATTTGCTCTTTCAATGTAACTTCAGCAGAAGGTGCTGGCTTTTCTTGGGAATTCAGTGGGATACCAGATTAGACCCGGACATCATGCTAATCAGGGCAAAAAGCAGAGTACATAGGTCCACAGTAAGGATTTTCTCACAATTGCGGTAATCAAAACGTTCTTCTCAGATTTTATTTCTCTCCGGGTTCCAGTTGAGCGTCCTGGACAAGCTCATACAAGTGTAGACTGTTGCTACACAACCCGTCGTATGTTATTTACTTTATTCTTATATATGGGGTGGGGTAATAAAAACCCTGCATCCCTCCCTTTGTTTAGCCTCACGGGCAGAAGACGACCTTGTAGTTGGTTCCAGCCGGACAGGTGAAGGTGCTGGTCGGGTCGTCCTTGGGGTAGCTGTAGGCGTCCGGGCAGAGCCCCTTGAAGAACCTGGAGTAGTTGGTCGGGCCGCAGTTGTTGGCCGCCGATCCCACGCAGCAGTACTCGTCGCGCTTGAACACGTGGCAGGCGTTGTTGCACACGCCGTCCTGCCTCAGCTCCGGCGGGCACCTCGCCGTGATGTCCACCGCGCAGCGCGCTCCGCGCCTGCACCCGGACCCGCCGTCGGGGAGGAAGGTCATGGGCACGTTGAAGCCGTCGATGAGCGAGATGTCGAAGAAGTCGAGGTTGCTGAACTGGTTGAGCGCGAACTCGGCCAGCGTGTTGGGCGGGCGCCCGTACGCGGTGCACCGCAGCACGCCGCCGCAGTCGCCGGTGCGGCAGCTCCCGCGGCCGTTCGCGTCGAACCGGCACCCCGTGCGCGCCCAGATGCGCGCCGCCGTCGTGCCCGCGGGCACGTTGATGGTCCACGTCTCGCCGCGGTTGAGCTGCCGCCCGCCGCCCACGGGGACGGAGGCGGCCCACACGGTGTACGGGCACTGGTTCACCACCTTGAAGACCGCCGCCTCGCCGACCACGGCGAGGAGGGCCAGGACGACGACGACCACGGAGAAGCTGATCGCGGAGGAGGACGCCATCGGAACGCACTGGACACGGATGGAAGGTTGGGGATGCGGTGAACCGGGTTTTATAGTGGACGGATCGACTGTCTGTGTTCAACAACGATTTGGGATGTGGAAGAAAAAATGATGCTAGTACTGGTTGCCATGTGCTCACGTCCGCGCATGGTGGACTGATGCATGGCTACAAATCTCTGAACGTTTCCGTGGAATTTTCCCGAGGAGATTGACTAGCTAGCTGAGATTATTTGACGGTCACACAAGCTTCTAAAATGGCGCCACGCACGTATGAGCTATCTGCCTAGCTAGCGCCGAGGGCTCTTACGTCGTAGTTCTCGTACTGTCCATAACCGAATTAGACTTCAATAGGCAACAGCACAGAGTTGGGTGGATATTATTTTCCTTAAACAAATTAACACCAAATTCTCAGGCTCAGGCACTTGATTTTATGTTAAAAAAGGGAGAGGCCGAGAAGCTAATATTCAGGCTATAGCTTGCTGAATTTTAAGGCGGACGTCGGCAAATGTTCCTTCTGATACTAGTATTTTGTGACTTCAGGACAAAATGATCAGTTAAATCGCCCTGCTTATTCTAGTGTCATAAATAAAAATCCCGAAAAGCAGCTATAGCTCGCTGAACCGACTAAAGATCTGAAAGTAAATAAATAAAACATATCAGAAACAGATCACAAACTCTATCGGAAATGCGACAACGGCGAGTCTTTGTTGTTGAAGTCTAGTCTTATCCGGTTGCTGCTAGCACAGTACAAGACCACGTCTCGACTCTCGGTGCGCGAGTGCACGCTCGCGTGGCGCAATCAGCAGCTAGTCAGTCAACATGCTTGAGAAATTCCATGGAAACGTTGAAAAAGTTTTCCAGACACCACGGCCAGGCCATCACGCGCGGACGTGACACCCTTCAATCCGCCATTTTCCCGCGCCCTGAAATTTACCTCATTGCTAGTTCACCTGTTCTGTCTATAAATTCCAGCTCGCCTCTCGTCCCTTCATCGTCGCCTTCTTTTTGTCATTTCAGAACGAATAGCAGCAGTACAATACAATTATGGCCTAAGCCAATAGGAAAAAAAGTACAATAGGAAAACAGAAAGGCTATTTACAAGGATTATAATGCCGTGAACGCTACTCCTCCCAATTGCTTTGCACCATGTTCCAATCTTGGATGTCCTGCCTGATGGTGGATATTAGTTGCTGGGTAGTCATGGCCCGGTTGTTGTGCACACGGCGGCATCGCTCCTTCCAGATGTTACATGCGACATAAGTGACGGCTTGCGCTCGGGCCTTTGCATCCGGTGCAGCAGCCGTACCAAGCATGTTCGACCACCAGCTCTTTAGTTTTCTGTAGTGCGTGGGAGGTGGCTGAGATTGCACTATGCCTAGGGGAGCAAAGGCCTGCCATACCTGTTGAGAGAAGGAGCAGGTTGCCACCATATGCAAGGCTGTTTCAGGTCTGGTGCGACATAATGAGCAGATTGCATTTGCTTGGCCACCATTTTTGATGATGCGGTCTGCAGTCCACAGCTTGTTCTGTAGGATGAGCCAGCTGAAAATTTTGGTTTTAGCTTCTGCTTTCACCTTCCATATGCGTTACCAGTCATGATCTGCATATGCCCCTATGAACTGTGCTTGATATGCGGAGCTGGCTGAATATTTGCAATGTCGCATGGAACATCTGGAAGGTTTCCGTGATCACCGTCATCGTCGCCTTCCAATGTCGCTTTCCGTGATCACCGTCATCGTCGCCCTCGCCGTCGTCGCCGTGGCCGGCGAGGCGGCCATCTTCACTGTCGTGAACCAGTGCCCGTACACGGTGTGGGCCGCGTCCGTTCCCGTGGGCGGCGGGCGGCAGCTCAACCGCGGCGAGGCGTGGACCATCGACGTGCCCGCCGGGACCACGGCGGCGCGCATCTGGGCGCGCACGGGGTGCCGGTTCGACGGGAACGGCCGCGGCGCGTGCCGCACGGGCGACCGCGGCGGCGTGCTCCGGTGCACGGGCTACGGGCGCGCGCCCAACACGCTGGCCGAGTTCGCGCTCAACCAGTTCAACAACCTCGACTTCTTCGACGTCTCGCTCATCGACGGCTTCAACGTGCCCATGAGCTTCCTCCCCGACGGCGGGTGCGGCAGCAGCCGCGAGGTGCGGTGCGCGGCGGACGTCGCGGCGCGGTGCCCGCCGGAGCTGAGGCAGGACGGCGCGTGCAACAACGCGTGCCCCGTGTTCAAGCAGGACGCGTACTGCTGCGTCGGCTCGGCGGCCAGTAGCTGCGGCCCGACCAGCTACTCGAGGTTCTTCAAGCAGATGTGCCCAGACGCGTACAGCTACCCCAAGGACGATGCCACCAGCACCTTCACCTGCCCCGGCGGGACAAACTACAGGGTCATCTTCTGCCCCTCCGGCTAGAGACCGAACTGGGAAACCGTACAATGAAATCGAGACACTTCAACTGTGCTCGTGTGGAATAAAAGGGCTATATAGCCGTAGCCCAGCGTTTTACGATATTTGGCACTACCATCAGTTGGGGAACATAAAAGTACTCGAGCAAATATAAATCTATTTAAGATAGTAACAAGGTAACGCACTAGCATTATTCTGACCATAAACTTTCCTAAATATTGATAGTTGAAGAAAAAACATGACTATGGAAATGTATTCTTTTATGAGCATTTCAGAAGTTACAACATACAACCAACGTTCAATCAATACAAAAATATGTCAGTACATGAGCCAAAAAAACAATACTTGTGTTTTGGTTGGATGAACCGATTGTATTGTATCTATAACATTTTTCCATTTAGAAACATAAATTACACATTGCCGATCCACCTCATACTTTGCTGGTGAAAAAAAATCCACCTCACAGTTGTATTGGTTCATTTGAAAAGGTTCGATCCATAGAGATCCTAAAGATCCACTGACATACATCATATGTTCTTGGTACAACTTGATAATTTTAAAGAAAAATTGCAGCAACTTTTACATTGGACACTTGCACTTCTGTTTGCACAAGTTAAACATCTCAAAGCGGAGGTGTGCACCCATACAACTCTAAAAAGAGTAGTTCCTTATTTATTTATTTTTACTTTCAAATAATAAATTTAAATTCATCACAAAAATAATAAAAATACGATTTTATAACAAGGAAGGAGTATAGTTAAAGAAAACATTCCTTCAGAAATAGCAGGAACTTCACTTTTTTTCGCCGCACCATATTATAACAGCCACAGGATAACACACCCACGGCTCTCATCACCCGACTCACTCCCGAACTCACGGCTTCCATCACCAATGGCGATGTTGGGTGGCTGAAAAAAACAGAGCGTCCCCAAACCTCCGCCTCCCCATGGCTCTCCTCGCCGCACCTCCTCTCCCATCCCGCCCCCTTGCTCCTCGCGTCCTCGCCGGCCCCACCGTCCGCAGTGGGCTGCGGAAGCGCGTGCTCGGCCCGTCGCCGTCCGCGTCCCCGATCCTCTCCTCCGCCCCCGCCTGCTTCTCCAGTGGCCAGCCTGCTTCCTGCAACTTCGCCCGCGAGCGGCGGCGGGACACATCGCGGGTAATATATTCAATTCCGGCCTATACCTCAATGCAGCCTCATGTGGTTGATTACGGTGGTTCGACTCTGCTGGGGGCTGCAGCAAGCGATTTTTGTTTGTCAATTTTAGTTCAGTTAGTTGCGTTGACCAAGTGGACCTAGGCGGCAGGGGTAGTCACGCAGTCGGTGAATGCAAGCATGGATGCAAACCCTATGTGTTGCAGTGTAGGCCACTTCCACATTTCAATTCAGATATAGGTTCCGATTGATTGGGTCAATCAGTAAGAGTCAGGAGGCCATGACTAAATGTTCAGTGTCCTTAATCCATATTAGCATCGTGTATGGGCACTTGAGTTCATTGGGGATCATCACAATTCAGAAGCACAATGGCTATGATTCATTGCTTAAAAACACATATGGATGAACGAATGGGGCTGTCATTGTTACTATTCAAGGTTATGTGCATCATCTCATATAATATGGTCAGAATGATTCAACCTTGTCCGTGGTCCTTGTTCAGGCGTGCTCCCAAGCTGATGCTGCTGGACCTGTCCAAGCTGTCCCATTGTCAAAGACACTTGCAAATCTCAAGGATTCCTGCTGGCGATTTCTTAGGCCACATACAATTCGTGGGACTGCTCTGGGATCCATGTAAAGTTCCCTCATTCTAGTCAGATTTATATTGATTAATCTCAATGTCTTCAGGTACTGATCTTTTGGGTTTGATGCAGAGCTTTGGTTGCCAGAGCCTTGATAGAGAATCCTGAACTTATCAACTGGATGTTAGTGTTCAAAGCATTCTACGGGCTCGTTGCATTAATCTGTGGCAATGGGTATATAGTTGGGATTAATCAGATCTATGACATTGCTATTGACAAGTATGTATGATCCCTGCATTAACTTTATTATTTTTACCTTTGCATACTGAAATTTAGACACAGTTACAGATTACCATTTCAAGACAAAAATAAATATTGCAAACTGCTATTTCTGATACATCGACCATGTCTGATTTTGTGCCATCCAACAGGGTGAACAAGCCATATTTACCTATTGCTGCTGGTGATCTCTCAGTTCAGTCAGCATGGTTGTTAGTGATATTATTCGGAGTTGCAGGATTTTCAATTGTTGTATCAAACTTTGGACCTTTCATTACCTCTTTATACTGCCTCGGTCTATTTCTTGGCACTATATATTCAGTTCCTCCATTCAGACTGAAGAAATATCCAGTTGCTGCTTTTCTTATAATTGCAACGGTACTTTGCTCCTCTCTTTGCATGCATATATTTTTGTATCACGACTGAATATTATTTTAAATTTCTATGATTTATTACAATATTCTTAACATAATTGATAGCAAAGTATTTCAGATAGATTATGTTTGGTAAAACAAATCTTATGTGAAAACAAAGGCATCACAGAGAATAGTATGCTCTTGTATTTAGCCAAGACAGGATAACGTAAATGATTCTATTGAAAGTTCATGCGACATTGGAGCACCTTAACTAATTCTGTTGAGAACTTAATTGGACTAATATATTTGTGAGATATGTCCATGCTTCTGGACATAAATAAGAAAAGTTTTGGGTTGCATACGTTCTACAAACCTCAACTTTGACCACAAATTTTTTATTTGTTAAGTTTGAACATTTTAAAATGATTTTAGTTGGTTTTCCTTAAAAAATGGCATCATAATAGTACAAAAAATTATTCAGTGTTATCAAACATATTACCAAAGTTGCTGTTTTGGGACTTCAGCAAAATTATTCTTTTACATAATATACATATGAAAATGGAGGGATCTGCTCTAGTATTCACTGAGCATGCTTGGAGTGATGGTCCTGATATGTCATAGACAGGTATAGGAGTAGATAAGGATGATTAGCGGAGCAAGTTTTCCAGATATATCACTTCAGGCAGAAAAGAGTGTGACAACTACCTCATGTCTACTATTCCTGTTGCATCGTGATTCGTGAAACATACTTCTTATTAGATCTCGTAATAATTAAACACTGAAAGATTTCTTTAATATTTTACCCATTTCTTTGCTAGACCTCAAGAGCTAGGATATAAGATTGCTAATGGATCCATTCATTATAACAGTACATTATACCAAATGGCCTTTATTTCACTAGTAAGAACGAATGATCATGTTCCATCAGTAACAGTATATCAAATGGAATTTGTTTCGTTAATAACTGTCACTGCTTGAAATGTCGATTCTTGAGGCTAGATCAGAATGTGAGGCCCCAATAAATATTCATGTGTGCCTTTAGCGGATGATTATTGTTACTGGCGTAGTACTGTGTGCATGCATATTCTGAATGGTGAATATTATGCACATTAGTAGAATGCAGTTTAGGGCTTCATATTTCCGTCAGTTTATACTTCATGATTTTTCATGACTTAATATAATACAAGAATTTCACATTTTATACATATCTATTTGACAACCAAGCTTTCAATAATTTTGATTAGGTTCGTGGATTTCTTCTCAACTTTGGCGTTTACTATGCTACTAGAGCGGCACTGGGTCTTACATTCCAATGGAGGTAAATAGTAGCTGGAATTTGTTATGGAAGTGTTTCTGCAAATTATATCTAGATGTTTGATACCTCTTTATAAAGTGGTCAAAGTTCTGCACTCCTTCTGCATCTCATTGCACAGAACATTCAAAGATGTTTGTGATGTCTAATAACATATGATATTTTTCTATCTGCAGTTCTCCTGTTGCTTTCATTACATGCTTCGTGACATTATTTGCTTTGGTCATTGCTATAACCAAAGATCTTCCTGATGTCGAAGGAGATCGCAAGTGAGCTCCTAACTTACCTTGTTCTGTTTGTTGTGTATCAATAGTAAGGAATTTCATATCTTTGCTCGTGGGTGACTCATAATTTACAACGTGGGCATACTAGTGAATGAAAAACAAACAAATAAATCGTCGAAGCATTCATTTCCTGAGAAAATGTCAGTGGTTGAATTACTGATGCCATGTTTATCATGTGTTCCCCCATCAGGTATCAAATATCTACATTGGCAACAAAACTTGGTGTCAGAAACATTGCCTTCCTTGGCTCTGGTTTATTGGTAGCAAATTATATTGCTGCTATTGTTGTGGCATTTCAAATGCCTCAGGTTACCCTACTGTTATCACTATTCCTTGCAGTATTTTGTTGCCTTCAGATTTCACTTCTTCAACTACAGCAAATGCTTAGATAATGAGAATACATACGAACAATTATAGTGATAGTTCTTCAAAAAAAATTTATAGTAGTAAAACCTACAATTACCCTTTGCTGCTGTCCATAGCATAGCGCTCATATTTATGTAGTACACTTTTCACAAACAACTCTTAGAACTTAATAAAATATAAAATTGTTCTAGTAGCATTCATATTCTAACCATAATGATGCACAGATTCTCTATCCGCAGAGATAGCTTTTGTATCCATTCAAATTTCCACAACACGTTGATCCTTTGATGTGTGTTCAGTTTTAACGCTGCTATGCAATTCCTGTTGCATTGATGGTGTTATTCTAATTTGCAGGCATTTAGGCGCCCTGTAATGGTTCCTGTGCATGCTATCCTTGCCGCTGGTTTAATTTTCCAGGTAAACATGTTGGTTACACTACTTGCAGTGTTAGAATGTTGCTACTGTTAGTGTTAGCTTACTCCAGGGGCTGTAGTGCCCTGCAATACTTTGCTATTGTTTTGGATAGAGTACATAGAATGGCGTAGGTAACTTAAGTTCCAAGGCTTAAAAGGGCAATGTTTTCTGTGAACTAAATGGAATTACATTGATATGTTTGTAATTTATGGAAGTGCAGTAGTCAAGCACTCATACTCATACTGCGCAAGCAATATTGCACGAAGGCATAAAGAAGCTAGATAAATTTTATTTCATGGCACGATTGTTGTTACTGTAACTTGTTTGTTCAATTCTTTCAGACATGGGTTCTGGAGCAAGCGAAGTACACTAAGGTGATGTTTTCATTTTTATAAAGATATAGAATACAATTCTTTCAGACACTCTTTGCAGTATAATTTGTATATGGAACACGATGATTGACATTTCTTGGAAATCAACAACAGTAGTCATTCTGACATAGTTTTCCGTCGTCTGTTTTTGCAGGATGCCATTTCGCAGTACTACCGGTTCATTTGGAATCTCTTCTATGCTGAATATATCTTCTTCCCCATAATATAGAGAGGTAACTTTCTTGGTTGGAATTTAGCAGCGTTTTGTAAGAAGTTAATTTACTGCCCATACTTATTTGAGTGAAAATTGCCAGCCTTGGCCGCCCAACATGGCCACAGCCTAAACCATGAGAGCAGCCCAAAAGAGTACGAACTACGAAGGGTGCAAGTACAGAGAATTAGCCAACGGAAGGTAACTTTGGTCTTTTTGTTCGTTATAAAGCGTGAGCTTGTGCATATTCCGGATATGAATAGACGACAATAGAGCAGAGATGCTACAAGCATCCTGAAGATGTACGGGATTTCGAGGGTTCTGAGACGCTGATGGTTCTTAGGAGCAGAGATAGCTGACCTAGTAATCTAATGTCCTCTGATGGAACAAGTTTGCTACAGAGCCTTGGCTCTTGTTCCTGATGGTTATGAGCAAATGCTTCTTTTGATAGTGTCTCCAATTCCCAAACATGTGGGAGGTAGAGCTTATCAGCTTAGTAAGCGCCTTCTCATAAATCTGACGGCTCTTCAGCTCAGTCAGTACACCTGTATTTAGCACGATCTTGGTTCACCGCATACATTTCTCGAGCCTCAGCATATGTGTATATGTACATGTAAATTGACTCTTTTTTTCATATTTTTCTGAAGTGTACTATGTGCATACTCTTTCAATCGGATCCGAATTCTCTGCATTAGCCCCAGCCAAAGGTAAAAATTCACGGTACAGTAACCGATTGGAAGGTGTAAATTCATGCTATAGTGCGATATACTGTTGAAAGGACAGTTTCTACTGCACACGGTTTACTGTAGCATCTAAGTATGAACCATAGATTTTGCATCCAACGGCACTTGATGTGAATAAATTCAGAGGCACTGTAGCACCTCTGAATTTTGACCTCTACTGCAGAGGATCCAAACCCCTTTTAATAACCGACCAAGCTGGTATAACCGCTCGGGACCGGTTCAGCGGTTAATCGGAAAACTGGTAGAACCAGCTGGTTAGTGATAGATTTTAAATATATTTTTAAATTCAAAATTTACCAGCACCGGTTTTATGGGTTTATTGCATACGATTTTTTCAATTTTTTAAAAATAAATCAAAACTGACTTTTAACTGGCCGACGGGTATAATCGACTGGACTTTTGCCGGTTAGCGAGCTAACCGGCCGGTTAATTGTGGTTATTGAATGTTTTCGGTCCTATAGACAGCATCAATACGGCGTTGCCTCGCACTGGCCTGCCCTGCCGGGTTGGTTCCATCGTCCCGAGTCTGGCGCGTTCAGGAGTGGAGTCATTTCGGCGGCCCCGCGAGGTGGACAGCCAAGGCGGGCTCTTCCCGGCGCCGACGCGGGGGTAGGCAGGCTTCCCGTCTCCGCAGCCGCTGTCTCCGGAGTTCTCATCGGCCACACGAAAAAAGCACCGGCAGCCGTACAATGCTATCGACTCCTACCTCTCCCGGACCTCTTTTTTCCTTACGTTGTTGAACGAGCCGTTCCCGTGCGCGGAGTCGTATCGGAAAGACAATAAACTAGAGAGGTGCGGCTTGGACCGGTGACCCGGGCACGACACCAGGCGACGCCGGGACGTGCGAGTCCTAATAACTGGGTTCGTAATTACCGACAACAAAGGACAGTTTCAGTCTCGATGCTTCGAAAGAAAACAACGAGCAGCACAGTTTTTCAACTCGAGCAGGAGCACCATTTTCAGAGGTTCAGTGCTGCGCGGTGGGGGCTACTCTATATTCTCCGCAGGAATTTGGACCCCTCGTGACGGAAGGGGACCCGTCCAGCACCGTGTCATCACCTTTTTCTCTCCCTGTCCTTCGTGCTGTCCGGTTCCCTTTAATCTCAAAAGGCAGAAAGGTGTAAAGCAAAAAACATGGGCAGAACTATTTGAATTCGGTTCACACGCACAATTCATTGTACGGTTTAACAGTAAGCGAGTCTCATGACAGCTGCAGATTAGGGTACAAGAACTCGCAAAATACACAATTTTGCATGAGGAAGGATTGATTTCAGTCTCCTCCTGTCTCCTGACGAGTAGATCTGCGTGCGAGCAAGTCCCATGTGTGCCCTTTGTCCTGACCACACTTACGTTACGCATATCAAACCATAAATTAGTGGAAAGCACATTTTTGGAAATCTTTCGTTTGTGTGTTACCGGCACATGCACGACAGGCTAGATAGAGGGTGCCGGACATGGGATCACAGTTCGTGGCGGATCTGATAAGTCATCATCAGCGACAAAGTTTGTGATGGCGTCGCGCCGGGATGGGCCATTTACGCTTGATTGCATTCTTTTGTTTTATGAATTCCGCGAATTTTGTTCATCTTAGGGTGACTCTAGTTTAGTTTGACAGTAAGGTTATGAGGGCACTTGTACATTATACTATGTCAATCACTGGGTTTGTTTTTAGTGATCCTTTTTATCTTCTTTTCCCTTGAGCCTACGGCTTTGTAACATGTAAATTTCCTTAAATTTAATGAAAATTAGGTAGGGATCTTCCCTATTAATTTTGGTAAAAAAGTTACTGGGTTTGTTTTTAGTGCCAAGGTTGGTTAAATAAAGCTTGATTGTGCTATTGTACCGCCAAATTTTAGCTTGATTGTGCTAAGATCATCCATTTAACTACTACTGGAGACCATTTAACGGCCAGGACTCTCCTTGCCGTTACTGCATGACAATTGGCAATTAAGAGTCCAACTAACACACAGGGTGGCCACAGAGTGTGCCCACAGAAACCTGGCTGCTCCGTGGTCTCCTTCCGCTCCTCTGGAACCTGCACACTTCACACACTGCACACCTCTGGAGCCAGTCAGTCGCCACGCTCTCGCGGCCACGCCTCTCCAGTGTTCAAAAGCTCCGTCTTTTATCCCCGCTCCACCTTCCGTTCTTTAATCCTCCGTGTTCCCAAGAAGCCCAGTTGGATCTGCGTCCGCGACACGGGTTGCTGATCTCTCGGTCAATCTCTGCATTTCTTTAATCTCCGTCCCCCCGCGCTTCGATCGCCATTTCTTGGAGATCAACTTTCAAGAGCGCTTAATTATGAATTGTTAAGCCTCCGAGAAGTTTAAGCCTCCAAGAAACAGGAGATCGAGAGAATCCATAAACCAAGAACACGCGGCTCCAACACCTCCTCGGATTCTCTGCGTCCTGCTGCGGGAGAGGAGAGGGTGGACAGAGAGGCAGAGCTCCCCGTTTCCCATCCCATCAGGACTAGCTGCCTTGCCGTGGTCCAGTTGCCAGTCTCCCCATCGTCGGTGGCGCTCCGTGGTCACCCACTCGCCGTCCTCGCTCCCGTTCGGCGGCGGCGTGTTCTTGGTGCCAACTCTGTCTGCAGCGAGTTCTGCGCGTGTGCTTGGAGATGGAGGGCTGAGGAGGGAGAAAGGACCTGCTCTTCTCTGGGGACAAAATCAGGCAGGTGCCCGTCGTCTCCTTTCTCGCTGGTTTGTTCGCTTTTGCTTGTACTGTTGTTGAGATTACCATGTCGCCATTCGTTGCGCTGTTTTGGAGCTTTGTGATCCTTTCTGCTCGTGACTTTTTACCAACCAAGGTTGCTTGCAAAGCGGTGGCATTGTTACTGTTGAAGTGTTCTTGAAGCTTTGTCCGTTGTTCGCCTGGAAATTTCTGTGTCTTTGCTTCTCTGCTCTTGATTCTTCTTGTCTTTTGGGCCTTCACCGTTCCGTATTCTCATCTGCGTGGTACTTCTCCTGATCTGCATTTTGCAAATTGACCTCATGTAGCTTCGATATCCATCATGATTAGGTTCCGATAGAAATTGGGAGCCTTTAGCCCTGCAGATTTGGAGGTTCTCATGTGTTAGCAGTATCTCCATTTAATAGCCCCCAGAGAAAATCTTCCCGTTAGGAGTGGGAATTCCTTAGGATTGAGTATTCAATTACTAACTTCATTCCTATTGGAGAAGTTAACGACATTGGGCAGATTTGTAGGACTGTCTGCATAACCTTACTACATTGTACATTAATGTTGTAAGTTTGTATCGTCAGGCTGAAGATTTGGAAAATCTAAATCTTTATCTTTTTATATCATATAATATCTGATTTATACAACATTACTTCGCATCATTAATGGCTTTATTTACTAAAAAATCTCCTAGATATACAATCTATAATTTTATATAAGAATTCCCTGTGCTAGTTTGTGTTGCTGTTGAGCGAATGAAATAATTACTTGTTGCTAATTTCAGCTTTGCTTGAGAGCTTCTGAGACATGTCCCTTCTGACAACTAATAAGATAATGGGCGACAAAAATATAGCGCTCAAGAGAGCACAAGGCGTGGTTGTTCTGTTAATGCTCATGGTTTTCAATGTTTCAGGTATTTCTACATTATTTTCTAGTACATGGATATGGTATTGAGCTACCATTTTTTTTTAACTACCATAATGCTTACCATACTTCTGATGCCTCATTCTCACTTGCCCAATGTAACGAAAACTAGTTTAACAACTATACTTGTATAATTCTTATTTTGAACTGGAACAATAGTTACCCTATTTTGCATAACTAGCATATATCATTGCACTATGTTGTAGGAGCATTTGTTGGTGTTACTATTGGCACTGACACGTCGAAGTCACCATCAGCAACAGATATAGTGTCTATCCTTAAAGACAAGAAGATTCAGCATGTTCGCCTTCTTGACTCAGACCATCAGATGCTGACAGCCCTTGCAAATACTGGGATAGAAGTGATGGTCGGGGTTCCAAATGATCAGTTACTTAGTGTTGGGCAATCTCGTTCTACAGCTGTTGATTGGATTAACAAGAATGTTGCTGCTTATATTCCAGCAACTAACATCACATATATTGCAGTGGGTAATGAGGTTCTTACTACTATTCCCAATGCAGCGCTTGTGCTTATACCAGCATTACAATTCCTTCAGTCTGCCCTGTTGGCTGCAAACCTGAATACTAAGGTCAAAATTTCAAGTCCTCACTCAATGGATATGATCTCGAAGGCATTTCCTCCCTCTACTGCCACTTTCAATTCAACATGGAGTTCATTAATGTTTCAGTATCTTCAGTTTCTGAATAACACAGGATCTTCCTTCATGCTGAATGCTCAACCATATTATGGTTATGTCGGAGGGCAAGGCGTATTCCCCTTAGAGTATGCACTATTCCGTTCTCTGAATCCCAACAGTCGAATTGCAGATCCTAACACCAATCTATTCTACACCAATATGTTTGATGCTATGGTCGATGCTACATACCACTCAATTCAAGCAATGAATTTCACCAGGATTCCTATTTTGGTCACAGCTTCTGGCTGGCCATGGCTTGGTGGACCAAATGAGAAGGCTGCTAATGTTGATAATGCGTTGGCCTACAATTCAAACCTCATACACCATGTGCTGAATGATTCTGGTACACCTAGTCAGCCAAATAATCAGTCCAGTACCTATATTTTTGAGTTGTTCAATGAGGATCGTCGGTCAGGGCCTGTCTCAGAGCAAAATTGGGGGATTATGTTTCCCAATGCGACCAGTGTTTACTCTCTCTCATTTGAGGACGTAGCCACAACTATTCCAGAATCACCAGCTCTGCGTGGGACGTTTTGTGTGGCAAATTCAAGTGCACCCCATAATGCACTGAAGCATAGTTTGGATTGGGCATGTGGCCCTGGATCTGCAAACTGCAGCGCAGTTCAGCCTGGGCAACCATGCTACAAATCAGATGACATTGTAGCTGTTGCTTCTTATGTTTTCAATGATTATTACCATAGAACACAAGGTAGTGGAGGTACATGCAACTTTAATGGCACTGCAATGATAACATCAACCGATCCAAGTAAGATTCACTTTTCTCTTGTATAGTAGAAATTACGTAACTAGGCTTCCAGTAAATATCCATGTTGATAATATTTCTAGTTATCCTATTTATTACGGATATTCATCAAGGCAATCATTTTTTATGACTGCATGTTTTTACATAGCACTTAGCTGTCATGATTGCTTTGATTTTTGAGTTCTGTTGCAGAAAAGAACTTATGTACACATAGATATCCATAGATTAACCCAGATTGCTAAGATAGCCTTAGATGTGCAAACTTGAAACTTCTGCCTCAACGAGAATATAATCCGGCAAGCATCTCAGGGGCCCTTTGTTTCAGTATCAGATTTTGGATGCCATTTCCAAAATTTAGAACTGAAACAAACAAGTGGATTCTGGGCTTCCATCCAAAAGCATAAACAAACAGACAGATTCTGTAGGAGACTGTCACAATCCAGGCTTGGACCGAGGCAGAGTTCACAATCTGGTGGGGAGGAGCTTTTGTAGGTTCTTACAATCTAGCTTTTCGAAATCCGCAACATATATGCAGCTTTTAATAATCCAAAGCTGAAACAAAGAGGCCCGTAGTTCTTGTATGCGTGCATGGGTAATTTACATATTACATACATCAACAAAAAGGCTGGAGCAAGAGTAGCTTTGGGTGTTTAAAAGACTGATATGCCTATTTGTTTTTATTTTGCTTGTATATATACTACAACCTGGAAACTAGTGAAAATTGCCATTTGTGGACAACTTGGAGATGCAAATAATAGTTGATCACATCTCTGATTTATGTGCATTCCATTAGACCAAGATAAACAATAAGTAGGCTTAGGAATGCTTGAACTACTAGAAGTCATTAGTCATGTTCCTCGCAGTTGTGATCAGCATCTTTATTGTCAAACTCATATTGCTCGCAGTTGCTCATATTGTCTAACTTATTTTTTTTATTTGAACTCAATTTAATTCAAGCGGTCAAGAGTATTTTCATATTTTCCCACTTTAGTTTCTTTCTTTACATGAGTCTAACCTGAAATTCCCCTGAAATTTGCAGGCCATGGTTCATGCATTTTTGCGGGAAGGTAAGCTGATTTCCGCTATTATTCGACAATAGCTAGTATAATACTTTTGTTGCTCTATCTCACGCTGTTGATCGACTGTATTTGCAGTACCGGTTCCAACGGTAGTGGTGGTGCAGCTTCTGGGCCTGTAAGTCCAGACAGTTCTGCTGCAAAATTCAAATTGTATTGGTTGACTCACCTAGTAGGCGCACTGCTGGCCGTTCTAGTCTTGTAAAACATTGAGATCTTTCTGCATATTGGATAAGATGCCCGGAATTTGGTGTTGATCTTGTCATTAGATACTGTAGGGACGTAGCGAGCCATATTTGGTTTACTGTGTTCTGGTAGATGCAATGTAATCTCTCAGATTATTTATTCTAGGAGCATTGTGTTAAATTGTCGCAATTTTGAATGTGAACATGGAAAAGTAAGCCGTACAAAGGGAAACGATATGCGCACCTCTTTCTGTTGAAACTATTGGTTTAAATTAGCATTTCTGTGACAGCCAAATGTGTCCCTGGTTATGCAAGTGCTGATGAAAAAAAAGTTTACGAAGAGCTCATGCATCACCAACAGCCACAGCCCGACCCAGCCTGATTCATCCTATACATCTCGGCCCATTCTAATTCTCGCTATGGACCTGTAAAGTACTCCCCGTCGCCGGTAATCGGGCCCACACACTTTTCTGTTCCTCCCCGTCGCCGGCGCAGCCATGTCCTCCTCCTTCCCCAACTCCCGCTTCCCTTACGCCACCGGCGGGGCCGGCGCCGGACCCCCGGAGGAGGCGCGATTGCCGGTAGCAGCGTTCGGCCGTGGGGTTCGAGCGGCGGGACCTCGGTGTCCTCGTCGGGGAAGCGGATACAGAAGGAGCTGCTAGACCTCAACGCCTCCGACTGCTCCGCTGGGCCCAAGGGCGACAACCTCTACCACTGGATCTCCACAATCATCGGGCCCGAAGGTAAGCTCACACCCTCTCCGCTTGCTCCTCACCTGATGCCAGTCTTAATCCGAGATAGGCGAAAGTTCGTTGGAGCTTTAGTATGCTTGATAGCGATTTTACTTGTCCAAGTTGCTGTTGTTCTTTTGGAGAAATATACTGATCGTAAGCGCCTACTCTTCGAGTTGACACGTATTTTCTTTTTGTAGGATCGCCGTATGAAGGAGGGATATTTTTCCTGGATATCGTGTTTCCGCCTGATTATCCATTTAAACCACCCATGGTAAGACCTTACACTTATTGCTAGTATGTTGTTCTTCATGATGTTGGTATGTTAAAGAGTGCTGGGCGATCTCTTCTTAGTTATCTTTATCTTTTGGAATCATCCTTTTATGTCCTTCAACTTGATGTTTCCTCTCTTGTTATGGATACTTACTACCTAATTCCTTGATTCCTGGGTCTGGTCCCATTTTTGAATGGACAAGTATAAGGAGTGAACCTCACATAGCTGTAACGGGTGCTGATGCACTAACATCTCCACAGAAAATTGAGTAGCAGGTCAGATCAGCTAGGGGGTACTAGGGTTCTATTTCAAATTCTTACTGTTTCTCAATTGGATCCTAAATTTGCTTATCATGATCAGTTCTTTCTAGAACTGAACTGAAACCATGCAAAAAGAGTATTATTGAAGTGACGAAGTGTAGTATGCTATGTGAAATGCAGAGGGATTGCTGTCCTCAAATCTTAGATCATCAATTTGTCAAAAATCTTAGAGAGATTTGCCTTTTGATTTAGTAAAATATTTTAAAATAATAATTTACCAAGATTTCCAACCTAGAAATGGAAAGCACATTCTTCAGACTGTCGAGAAGAGGATTCATTTAGAACTCTCATGTACTCGCACCTCAAAAGGCAATTTATTGGCAGGCAAGCCTGTATCTGAAGGCAAGGAGTGATTCTGTTAAAGCCACCTTTCTTTGCTGCTAATTGAAGCTAGTCTTTTTCTTCTAAAACGTGTGTATGCATTTCAAGTGTGAAGTATGATGTTTTACTACCTTGATTGAATCATGAAAAAATGTATACTGTTATCTTGCCATTTTCTTATGCTCCCTCCATTCTTTTTATCTCAATTTTGGTTTTCTCAAATGTGAGCTAACCAGTGTCAAGGAGAAAAGGAATGGAAGTAGTATCTTTCTTGTTTGTTGTTGTTGTTGTTGTTGCAGCTTCTAAGATGTTGCTTCTGTTTTAGTATTTCTTCACCACATACTTTTCTATCTAATAGAAAGAAATCTGAAGAAATGCTTTTATTCATCGCAAGCCTCACCACTGTAGCTTGTACTTTGACATCTCTTCTGTCATATCATTATTTACCTTCGCTTAGAACATAAGAGATACTGATCAATAATGAGAGGGTTCTTAATGCAGAGTCCGCATAATCTTATTACCAAACTACCTATGCATCACTATCCTGCTGCTAGCCAAAGCCACCACCGACACATTGTCGAGGATGCCAACACTGCCACTATCGATTTCCTGTTATTACTTTGATGGCTTGTTGAGATATGACGGATGAGAAACAGCCAATCTCCATATTTGATCTCAGGCCCTCTTGTGGAACTATTCATACAAAAACACAAGCTATGACAATATCATTTAAGCTATTAATACAATATTCGAAAATATTAGAAAAATCAAACCCATGTATTCCTTGAAGTTCTATGAAGAGATCATGAAACTTATTACTACATAATAATACACATGGTCGCTGTGCTGCAAGAGATGCTAATCACGACTTAATATTTGTTATATTTTTTTGAGGTAAATACAGTAGGGGAAGCCCCTACAGTTACTCATTTTCAACGACTTGATATTAGTGATATTTAGTGGTTGGAAGCGTTCTCTAGTTGAGTCATTGAATTTTGAATGTGTGATGTTTAGATTTGACAATTTAGTTTCATAACTTTGATTATGTGTTATGCTGTCAAGGTAACTTTCATAACAAGGATTTATCACTGCAATGTTGACTTCACTGGTAAGGTGCATTTGGACATTCTGAAGGATGGCTGGAGTCCAGCTTTTACTATTTCAAAGGTGTTACTGGCTATCAAAGACATCATCAGCAATCCAGACCCATGTATGTTCTAATCATTCTCTCTATTACCTTTTGTAAATAATTATAAATTCTGGTTCAAATTAAATATATTGTACACAGTTTCTAATCCGCTTCAGCCTTCAATGGCCTTGTGCTCTGTATCTTTGTATGCACAGATGCTCCGCTTGTGATGAGTATTGCACATCAGTATCTGACAGATAGAGCTAAACATGATGAGATAGCAGCTGAATGGACAATGAGGTTTGCAAGATAGGAAATTCTGTATGTATCTAAGTATAATTAACCATGGAAAGAATAATCTTTATTGTGACATGAGATGTAAAATGTATCATATTTCATAAAGATGTACTCTATGCTCAAGCATTATTTTAATGCTTACTTTTAGGTGCAGAATTGCTTTCTCGGATTTTTTTACATCAGCCATTGCGTTAAGTAGTTCTTCAGAAATGACTATCTGAGTTTATTAATTTCCCAAAAAAAAAACGAATTGGAACTAACCCAGCTCCAAGTTGAGGTGCTAATATTATAACCTTAATTTACTTGAAATGCTTCGGTGACCAACTGGCGTTAAAACTGTAATGGTGCATGTAGTCAATGCATGTAAAAGTATGGCTGTTCAAATCTTTCACTTGGATCAAATCTTGCTGGCTACCATTCTTGGGTTGTTGTTGGGCATAGCTTCAGTTTCACAGGTATGTTCCTTTGGTTCCAGAACTTTGTACCTAGTTTATAGGTGTAACTTGGAAGAATATTGTCACATTGCTACCCAACAAAGCATGATATTGGGTTGTAAAGTCTGGTTCAGAACAAATCGGATGTTTGTGGCAGAATAATGTTCACTTGCCTGTTACTTGTAACTTGAATCTCACTTCATGTAGGGATAAAAGCTACCAAGACAGGTAAGGTACTGGTCTTACAAATGACCAAACCAGGCTTTACCTCTGAGATGGACGTTTCACCAATTCACTGATTTTCAGTACGGACTGTTCAGTTAAGCATATCAGGCGATCTATAACTCCTCCATCCCAGAGAAGATGCAAGCAGCTCTTTTTTTGTTATCTTTCTCTTCAAACCAATGGCCACAGAATTAGATGTGAGCAAATCTCGCCACTTTGACATTGCCATGTCGAGGCGGACACGGCGATCAACAAGCTTGGTCACTTGTTTTCAAGATCAGTATGTGCCACCACTGACACAACATAGACACCAAGATGCCAAGCTGAAGACATTGCTCCAGTGCCAAGATGCAGAGCTACAAAGATTCCATCAATTTGAAGAAGTGGAGCAGCAAACCCCATGCCCATATGAAGAAGATGAGGAGCTGAGGATTCCTCAGGCTCCACTGCAGTATGAAGATGGTGAGGAAAAGACACTGGAACAGTATGAAGATGAGCAGGAGAATGAACCATGGAAGTATCAAGATGGTGAGCATAAGAAACAAGAGCAGCGTCAAGATGGAGAGAAGAAACCAGAGCAGTATCTGGATGAGGAGAAAACACTGGAGCGATTTGAATACGAGGATGCTAAGACATCAAAATGCCATGATGAAAAGCAGGTATCACCAAAGGAATATGAATATTATGGTGAGGAGGAAACACGAGAGCAGTACCAAGATGAGGAGCATAAAGCACCTGAACACTGCCAAGAAGCAGATGCACCGGCTTCGGAGCAGCATGATGAAGAAAGTTAAGTGCACAAGACATCAAAGCAACGTCAAGGTGTGAAGAACCTACCTGCTCCACCTTGTGCTGTTGACGGGGTGCCTCGGTTCTCCCTACAAGAGCTGATACAAGAGAAACAGCTTCCTGTCAGAGAAACAAAATTCACCAGCAAGTTAGGTGGTCACGGGGAGAACGTGCTTGCTGATCATAAGGTTTCAGGATCAGTAGTAGGAGCAACAGGAGGAACAACCTTGGCCATGGTGATAAGGCGTCCTGAGGGAGGAAAGAAATCGATGGGAGTAATGCGCCGTTGTGTGAAGGCCTTCAACCAGATGATCAAGGCCAAGCATGGCTCCAAGAAGAGCACAACTCTCTAACGAAGTGCTGAGTACGTTTGTCCAGAGGTTCTTAGCAGACTGCACTGCACATCTCAAGGTAACGGGTGTTTCGTAGGAGTCCACCAAGTTTTGGGAATGATGCAAGGTGCGCAAAATCAGCCAAGAAACTCTTTAGCATTGCTGGGTCCATTACGGTCAGGTTAGTGTCTGCATGGAGCAATAATCTGCGAGTGTTATTATGTGAAGTCTTGTAGACCATCATATGCTATGATAGGTTTACCAATTATCCTACGTTCTTGACTTCTGCTATAAAGTTTCTTTGGAGTATGAATATCATTACAAAGGGAAATTGTTTTGGTTCTACCGATGCTTCTCCCTTTTGAGTAGTTTTGATGCAAACTCTTTGGCTCCTTTCGAGGGTCACGTCCCCTTTCAGTTTGGTGTGGTGAGAGTTAGGTCAGTGGAAAAAGGAGGATCGGGCACATGGTTTGTCATAAAAAAAATCACTTGTCCTTTTATGATATCTCTCAATTTACTTAATTTCAACAAAGCTATATCTCGTTCTGTCTAGAAAGTGCCTCGTTTCAAATCATAGTTATTTTGGATACTTTGTATATTTAACTAAAAAATAGCCAAATTCTACAACATATATAAAACATAAACGCTTAGTTTCTTGTTTCAATTCCACTTTTTTTAATTCCAAGCTGAAACAAAGAGAGTGAGGGAATTTTCCTTTTTTAAAGAAAAGCAAAGTGAGGGGATTAGCCACCATAGTATCCGAAACGGAAATATTTCTTTGGAGGTCCGATTCGGAAGTTGGCCCACCACTATAATAAAGAAAGGAAACTATACCTCCCAGCCGAGCCCAACTAGTCCGCAGTCGTCAATTGTCGAGATCTCATTTCTAGCCCTAGTAATTGTGCTGCCTCCCAGCGGCACGCCGGGTACTAGGGTAAGATGCCGAGGCGAGCGATCTCCCAAGCCGAGATCCATTCCAGTCGGGCGCAGCGGTGGAGGAACCTCGATAATCGGCCGTGCCCTCCCTGTGCTTCCCCGCAGATCCAATCTCGGGGATTTAAGCGAAGGAGACCGCTATCTCGCGCATGCTTCTCCCTGCTCGGACGAACATCTCATGGGGGCGAAGCGCGCGCGCACCTGTCTCGGGCGTACGCCGGGACTCTGTGTTTGTTCTATTCACCGTGGCCCTTTATTGTCCCAGCCAAAGGCGCTCCCCGGCCCAAACAGGTGCGTGTATGTACCTGTAGATTTGTATCAACATTACAGTTCGAATCTGATCTTCTGTTCTGAATCCGATCCATTCAGTGCCGGGGGAATGAGGGACTGGCGAACATAGGGAATGATGGGCCGGCTGCCCTCATCGCCGAGTTCGCCCTCGCCAACGACGTTGCCGATTATCTCCGCTTCGAGCCGTGTGCCGCTCATGGCACCGGTGCTCCGCCGACCCGCGGCGCCACAACGCCCTGGATAGCCGCTTCCATCCTAGGCGGTGGATCATGCTAGACAAGGCCCTCGGCAACGGCCCTCGATGCCGCCGCTTCATGAACTTATCCACCGGTGAGTGCATCCGGATCGACCTTCCGGAGCTTGCGGATCACAGGTTGCTTGCACTCACCCCGTAAGGCCTCCTGCTGCTACTGCATGAACCAAGCCTTGTTGTCCGTCTGCTCAACCCGCTCACGCGCCAGCTCACCGATCTCCCGCCGGTGACTTCTCTGCTGACAGAGCAGCAGCGCTCGAGTCGCAGTTTATATGCTGACTACCTCTATGTTTATGGCGTCGGTGTCGCCGACGCCTCTGTTGTCGCGGTCCATTTCCCTCATCCCGGTGGGCTCGTGGTCGCTAAGCCCGGAGATGATCACTGGACCGTTGTCCGCGGATACGTTGATTCCACTCTTCCATTTGCAGGCCGCTTCTACTGCGCCCTTGGCATGAGTGTCATGGTGCTGAATAGCTCCGGTTCAGATCAGCAGCTTCTGGTGGCGGTTGAGCGGAGCAAACCATTTTCCCGATTGACAGGCGGTAGCCTTCACCTGGTCGACAACGGTGGGAAGTTGATGTTGATCCACCGTAAGCTATGCGCAGACAAGGGTGCGCGAGGTAAATGTACCAAGTACGTGAGAAAGTACGACGTGTACATGGTGGATTTGGATCAAGGGGTATTGGTCCCGGTCAAGGGCTTGGGCGGCAGGGCCGTGTTCGTGGGCTTGAACCGCTCCATCTCTGTAGCTGCTGAGGCCTTTCCTGTCACTGCTGACACTCTATTTGGGCTTTGATTGTGATGAAAAGATAAGGATGAACCGTATCGATGGGTTCAACGTTGTAGATGGAAGCAGCGAGCCTTGCCACTATCGCTCGAGCTTTGACATGGTACACCCGTATAGTTTCGTTGACTCATTATCCTACTGCATCCGAGGCAATGGCACGCAGTTTACCTGAGCTCACGGATTGCGGTTCTTTGGTGGGGCTCTCGTGCAAAGCTTCAACCTAGATGCTAGGGGTGTAAGACTGCTGACGCCAATATAAGAGTGGTCTACTTATGGCGCTTTAGCTAATTTTACCAGTGTCTTGTCATTTAGCAGCAGCATCTGTACCACAAATAATGTATCAATGCTCATGCGCTCCCTAATTTATTTGTGTGTGTGTTCTTTCTAAAAAAATCTCTAATTTATTTGTGTTGTCCATTTGATCTCCGAAATTCAAGATCTGCGTGTGTTCCCGCTACTATGATAATGATGATGAACCTCGGCCGACCTAAGACCCCTAAATACTCAGGTCAACCTTGGGTCAAGATCTAACGGCATAAAGAAAAACTATGTGCACTACAGTGTAAACTTCTTGAACATCTCTACTATCTACTCTACTAAAAAATCAGAACAAACCTGCGAAATCTCTCCCATGATCGGGATTCTCTCTCGTACTGAGAGGAGCTTTTGGCATTAGCTCTGATCCTCACCAAGTCACCATCCGGATAGATTGGATGGCTGTCATTTTTTCTTCCATATTAGCAAATAAGAAAAATTAGAAAGGCGCGCAATACTGCTTCTTCATCTTCCTCTCGCATCTCCTCGTTCTTTTTCGTGGACTCGGCACCCAGGAAGGTCGTTATGGAACCAAATCCTTGCCAGGCCAACCAAATCAGCGGAGAATGGTTCCTGCTAACACAAGCTGTTGCTGGCCGTCACAAGCTCGCGCAGCGGAAGGGTTGGAGCACGGGACATGCGCTCACGAGCTCCATCAGATCGGGCAACGGGAGGCTGCTGATGCGGTTCTCGACGTCCCCTTGGGTCGGGGCACGGGAGGACAAGCGGGTCGTCGCAGAGACCAGCGGATCCAAAATCAAAGGCATAAAAGAACAGAGCGCGACCTCGGAGTGGTGCTTCAGCTCGTGCGGGTCCAGGCCGCTCCGCCACAAGTTCACCGACTGCTCCACCTTGTGCGGGACCAGGCCACTCTTGCTGGTAAATTTTTTATCTATTAGCAATGTTGCGTTTACCTTTTACGATCCGAAGTGAAGTAGATTGAAATTACATCTTAAATACAAACTCAAGTAGATTAGAATTACATCTTAAATAAACAGAGTGCTTTCATCTAACTCGAAACAAACCATATCGACATTGCATTGCATTCCTTAGCAAAAGATGTTTGAAACCAACAAACATCCTAAAACATGACTAATTTCCACCTAAATGACTAGCTAATTCATGCACATCTTTTGGCTTAATTCCATATGCATCTGCCATTTCAATTTGTGCACCTTGCACATTGGAAATTCTCCGCTGTGAAACCCATAGATGACAAGTTTCTGGTAGCTGAAGGATATGATTATGCTCAAGAACCAGATCGTATAACTCATAAGTTCCATTTACTCAATTTAATGTAATTATCATTCTAACATTACAATCAGTTCTAGTTTTTGTCTGAGAATTCTTTGTTAGATGATCCCTTTTATCCTTTCCCCTATGACCAGCCTTTGAACATACAAATCTACTAGAAGTTGACACTCCATCTATTTTGCTTTTATTGTCATACTGCTTCCTTACACCAAAGAATATCATACCACCATAATTGACCTAGAAATTCCAAGCCTCATCCACAGTATTAAATTTCATACCTATAGTTGTCATCCAACTTGGTGGGTTATCTATCCTAGAAACATGAAGAAAACCCTAACTTTAGAAATCATATTTCTCATTTAACTTGCTATATTTTTTAAATTAATAGACTTTCTTAATACATACTTATCTCAGCTCACAATCCATCCCACTTGTTTACTTTCGGGAGAATCTTCACATGGTGGACCACAACAGCGGGGAGGGGCGCACAAAGAGAACAACTTGAGGAATATGCCAATGGTGTTGGACCACAGCAGCAGTGAGAGGAAGACAAATAACTTGAGGACGATGATAGTGGTGCTGGACCACAACAGTGAGCGGCGAGGAGGGGAGAAGAAGAGGAAGATGCAGAGAGGGCGCAGTGTTCTGGCACCAAAAATGTAGTTGTTGGCGCCTTTTTTCACCCTGGCTAGTGTAGTTGCTTTTGGTGTTGAGATGTGTTGCATTTACTGCAACCAGAGACGTTGATTGGCTTGAGTTGTTGAACTATTATGGTGGACGGCTGAGATGAGGCCTAATGCCACCTCTGCATTGAGTGAAGGAAAAACAAATCAATGCAGAGTCGGCGCTCTACTCCAAATCCATGCATGTCATCCGATAATCCACACCTATCTGAGAACATTTACGCTACCCACAACTGATGAGAAAACGGCCCATATTATTTTTCTTTGTAAATTTCACAATAGATAATACATGTTATATTGATTTTCACTACTCAAATAATTTTAAAATATTTTTAACTAAAATTTTGTAAAAACATGATTTTGAAAATAATGAAAAAATTAAATTTCACTATTGAAACAATAGATATTCACAACTAGAACAACTGAGTTATACTACAGGAAAAATTGATTTTCACTGTTATAATAATTCAAAAAAGTTATACTTAAAAATTCAAAATAGTTAAAATAAATTGGAATAATTGACTTCTACTACTCGAACAATCAATTTTAACCACTAAAACAATCATTTAAACTATTGGAACAACTGATTTTCAGTGACAGAACAATGCAAAATCTTAATTCAAAATTTGATTTAAAAAAAAACAAAAAACATATTCATGTGGAATCTCCATTTGTTGATTCTAACGAACATAGTTGTGCATAAGGATTCAAAATCAGAGTTACCATTTAAGAGGAAAAAAAGAGCATTTTGAAATTAGGACATCAAAATAAAATTGTGCCCACCAATCAGGTGCCAACACGTAGGCGCTATACTACAGTTTCTGTGGCTAATTTAGTTGTGGTTATCGTTTTATTTTCGTTGAAAATCCACAAAACAGTCCAAAACCGTGGTTCCTTGTTTTTTGTCCTCTGCATTAGTAGAGCCAATAGGTTATCAACACAGAGTTATCTGCATTACCTCGCATCTCAGCTGTCGATCTGGAAAGTAAAAGTTGCGGTGGTTCCTTTTTTTATTTTTTTTGTTTACTAAAACAAGGCACACGAAGTTGGAGCGAATATTCATCTTCCTTCCGTCTTCCCGGCGCCCCGCATGCTCCATGGATGGAACACCGCGAAGCCGGATGGGAAGAGGCAAAGGGAGAAAGAAAATCGGAGGGGATGCACATGGCCGGGCATCGGCGAGAAAAGTAGCATGTCGCCAACGTAGCACCCTAGGGTTCCGCTGCCCCCCCCCCTTTTCTTTTCTCCCCTCCGGCGACCTCGCCGGCGGCGGGTAGGAGAGGGAAGCCCTCCCTCCACCAGTTCGCAAGCCAGTAGCAATAGATCACGGGCCCCTCACAATTGCTTTCGGTAGTAGGGCATGTCCCGCTTATTTTCGTTTTGCTGCCTCTTGACGGCAAGGTTTAACCTACCGATTGTAAAGGCCGAACAGCTAGCCGGTGAGATTGCGGTTACCGGTCGGAAAATCGGACAAACCACTAATTTAAACTTGTTGAACCGAATCCCCTCCCGTGCGGTTAATTTAGATATCATGTTGTGTGTATACGGCTCTACGCGCATGTTTGAATGGTTTGTTTTTGTTGTTCATTCAAAATTATGTCTCGGCTCCGCCCTACCTAAACTTTTTTGTTGGATCCGCCATTGGTAATGTGTGTGGGTCTCTGTCACACCCAGCCTTAAGGCCAAGACCAAATGCATAGCTATATGTGTGCCAGGATCAATTTATCACACATATAGAGACCATAGTGAAATAACAAGTATAACCAATGCCATAGTATAATTTATTACATCGTCTCAAACGTATCTTTATTACATAACTCTGTTTAAATGTCTCAAAAGACTAAACTAAACTCAGCGGAAGACTCCATACGCCACGGGCAATCAACCGGGGAAACACACGCCTAGTAGTAGTCTTCATCAATGTACTTCCTCTCGGCTAGGGGTGGGCAAAAACCGAGACCGAAAAACCGGAACCGAAAAACCGAGACCGGGACCGAAAGAACCGAAATTTCGGATATCGGATAATATTTCGGGTAAGTGTATTGGATAACCGAAATTTTCGTTCCAAGTTCGGGTACCACCCTCGGATACTCGAATTACCCAAACTACCCAAACAACACCTAGCACAAGGTCAATTCACACAAATTAGTTCCATTATGATTAATTAATTATTAACTAGACTATATACATGCCTAAATTGGTTTAATTCCATGTCAAAAGGATACAAGTTAGGCCTTATCTTAACATATATATGAAAAAAAGATACAAGTTAGGCCTTATCTTAACATATATATGAAATTATCATGAATTTTTGAAACTAGTTTACATATTTGTGTGTATGTTTGGGTATTTCGGGTAAGACCGAAGACCGAACCGAAATTTAGGTACCCAAATAATTCGGGTACCAATTTCTTTTGTGACATTTTGGGTATTAATTCTTCAAGACCGAAATTTAGAAAAGACCGAATTACCCGAACCGAAATTTCGGATAGACCGAACGCCTGTGCCTACTCTCGGCTTCCGAGCAACAA